>SKCR01052532.1:0-18123 GCA_019454045.1 Zanthoxylum bungeanum | reverse complement strand
GATGATGAGCCCTTGAATAACTTTTTTGAAAGATACCATAATTTGGTGCTCGAGGTCGGGGCAAACGAGTCGTCGGAGGCACTGGAAAGTCTCAAGGGGGTCCTTAAGTTCGGGAAGTTTTGGACTCACCTGAGGGTCCGGGACATATCGGATTATGCCACTGCCCTGGAGTTGGCCAGAAAGTTTATTCTGATGGAGGAAGAATAGAAGTTTGCCCGGGGGGGAGATCAAAGAGAAAAATGGTAAGGTCGGAGATATCATGGAGGCCGAACAGACAATTGATGAAGCCACCTCTGAGACCAAGGGGGTTCGGACCAATGCCTCCCAGCAATACACCACAGAAGATGAGGGCTCATGCATAAGTAAATCATGTGGCTGGAGGGGCCGTGTACACTCATTTGAATAATCTGTTGGCTCAGATTGTCAGGGAAATCCAAGGTAAAGGCATCCTGGTGGAACCAGACTTGTGGAAGTATCTGGTGGACAAAAAGAGTGAGAAGTCTTATTGTGTGCATCATAATATGAGGGGGCACACGACAGAAGGTTGTAAGGACCTGCGGGAGCAGGTGGAAAACCTAGCGTAAAATAGTTATCTGAATGATTACATCGACCAATAGGTCATGACGGCCCGACAATGACAAAAACATAGACAAATGTATACCATCGCCGGTGGTAGGACATTGGCCGGAGACTCGAATCAATCAAGGAAGAATTATAGCAGACTCCAAGGATATGAAGTATTGATGACAGAGCAGGCTCCGAGGGCTCAAAGGGGTCGGTCGGTCCCTATTATGTTCACGGACGAGGACGCCCATGGGGTGAGTTCCCCCACGATGATGCACTGATAATCAAGGCAGTGATAGAAGGGGCCGAAGTGGATAAGATCTTTGTGGATCCGGGGAGTGCAGTCGACATAATCTCCAAGGAAGCCCTGGATGATCTGGGGGTGGAGTTTTCCATTATGGCCCCGGACGGAACACCATTGTACGGGTTTGGGGGTGCAATAGTCATTCCCTTGGGCAGAATACAACTGTCCATGACAATCAGGACCTTCCCCTGCACCTGGATGATCATGAACGATGGTAGACTGTATGAGCAGTTACCAGGTTATTGTGGGGCGACCTTTCATGATGAAAACGAAGGCCGCAATGTCATGCTACTATTTAAAATTGAAGTTCCCCACCCGAGATAGGATTGAGATAGTGTGTGGAAGTCAGAAAGCAGTCAGGAGTTGTTTCGCTACCGTCTCAAATGAGACTCTTTGTGTTGAAAAAGACAACCAGAAGAGGAAATTGAGAGAAGATGAGGAGGTGACAGTTGAATCTCCAGATCCACGGCCCGAAGACTTTGCCCAGTTGGGGGCAGCTGAGGAGCTCGAATCAATAGAACTCTTCGGCTAAAGAAAAATTGTAAAGGTATGAAAGGGTTTGGAGAAGTACCTGAGGCAAAGCCTGCTAAAGTTTTTGAAAGAGTATGCAGACATTTTTGCTTGGGGGCATGGTGATATGCCCGGGATAGATCCCAAGTTCATCAATCACCATTTAACAGTGGATCCGGTTCATAAACCAATCAAGCAGGAGAAGAGAATCTTCAATCAGGAGCGTTGTGAAGCGATAGAAGCCGAAGTAGAAATGTTGTTAAAGGCCGGCTTTATCAGAGAGGTAAAATACCTGGAATGGTGTCAAATGTGGTCCTGGTAAAAAAGGCCAGCGGAAAGTGGAGGATGTGTGTAGACTTTTCAGATCTCAACAAGGCCTGGCCGAAGAATAGTTTCCCACTCTCAAAGGTGGATCAATTGGTGGATTCAACGGCATGTCATGGGCTGCTTAGTTTCATGGATGCCTTCTCGGGATATAACCAGGTCAAGATTCATCCCGGGGATGAGGAGAAGACAGCTTTCATCACGGATCATGGCTTGTATTGTTATAAGGTTATACCTTTCGGTTTGAAGAATGTCGGGGCTACATTTCAGAGGTTGGCGAACAAGGTTTTTAAGCCCCTCATCGGCAAGACCATGCAGGTATACGTTGATGATATGATAACGATGACCAAGAAGCCGGAGGATCACTTGGCCGACCTCGCGGGGACTTTTGAGTTGTTGAGGAAGCATAATATGAGGCTGAACCCAGAGAAATGCACATTCGGTGTAGCGCCGGGTAAGTTCCTGGGGTATATGTCCCAGAGACCGACGACGTCGGAGCCGAGACCGACCACATTAGCCCGATAGTTCGATTTAGTTCTATCTTTCCTTTTTGATCGGAAGGAAGAGCTCAGATATTTTGGGTCAAGTCAAGAATAATTTGGGTAGTTCGACATATCAATTGACCGACCTCTTGAAGCCCGACCTGTGATCAGGACTATTTGGATTTTTCTCCCTAACATGTACCTTCGCACAAGAGACCTTTACAGGCTGTCATCATTAATAATAAAGTATGACAATGTACTTTACAGCGTGATGTGACAGGAAGTCAGATAACATGTTTGCTTTCGGCGAGGCAGTTGAGGCAGAGAACCCGTCAATCCGTCGGAAATCTGCACGGCTGACGTCATGGAGATATGTGAATATTGTTATATTTTTTCCTAGTATATAAAGGGATGGTGATCTCATTTGTAAGGGTTGAGAAAATTTTCATTTAAGCATTACTTGTAAGAAACGCTACAAAAGAAAGCAAACAGCTCGGTTTTTTTAGACCTTCCAGAAAACAGGTCGGTCGAGCTCGATTTGGTAATAAAATACAATCCCTCACTTTGTTCCCGTGGACGTAGGTTGGACTTACTCCGCCGAACCACGTTAAATCCTCTTGTCGATTTCATGGTTGTTTTGTCTTTTGCTACATTTGCTTTTGGCCCCCCATAACCAAACAAATTCAAGATTGAATGAGGATTATCTCGGGAGAGTTATCTCGAAACTACCCCTGAGATAAAAATCACTCGTCAACAATCTTAAAACTATTAATAAATAATAATTAAATTTAGAGTTTTTCAAAATTCATCTCATAGCCTTTCCATACTTGATACCCCAATCAGTGATCAGTCTACCTCACATTGCCACGTGTCCCCTATCCTTTTTACCAGGTCGGTTACTTTTGATTCTTTTGAAACATCCACACCGTCCCTGACGTTGCCTCCACTTTCCAAAATAATGAACCGAGGGAAGGAATCAAACGCAGACGTATGTAAATCACAAAGCCGGACAGCTCGACACGTATTTAATTTTATTCGATTTAGTAAATAAATTATTCGAATTCAAAAATAATATTTCAATTATTAAATAAAATCGATTCATACAAATTCGGCTCGATTTATTTTTGGCTCTGAAATATTATTTAAAATTGAATCAACTCAAATTATATAGATTAATATATATACTCGATATCAAAGAGATCATAAACATTTAAATTTTATAAAAAAATTATTTAAATTTGAATGAAGAAAATAAAAACTTAAGATTTTAAATTAAATGAATTCAAACTAATCGAATTTGAGTTAAATTCATTCTCAATATTTTCAATAACTAATCAAATTCAAACAATATATATAAAATTTTATTTGAATTCGAGTCAAGTTGAAAACATATAAATATTTATCTAACCAAATTAATATCCGATCAGATTCCATTCAACTAAATATTTTATTTTTTTTTCTCATTATTTTGCGTTGCTTTAAATAGGCCCCCACACTGAGAACTCATCAAAGGAAACCCAAACGTATCGTCTCTCTTTTAATTTCTCTCACTTTACTCTCTGATTTTAGGCACCGTTTCGCGAAAAAAAGATCAATCAGTGTTTCGGAGAAAGATGGCGGAGAATCCGGCGGAATCGGTAATGGAGAAGATAAGCGAGAAGATTAACGATCACGATTCGTCGTCATCATCGTCTTCGGATTCTGATAAAGAGGAACCGGCTGCCGAGTCGTCAGTGAAGGCTAAGATTTATCGTTTATTTGGCAGAGAGCGACCTGTTCACCAGGTTTTTGGCGGTGGAAAGCGTACGTATTCTGTTTCATTTTTTTTTTAAGAGTTTATTTGCATTTTGGAGATTGATTTGTTTGCTTGAGTGTTAAGTAAGATATTGGTTCGATTTAGACTTGAAATTTTGGATTAGTTTTATTTTTTCAAACGTCTGTTTGGAGCTTCGTGGCTGTTTGGTCGATAACAAACTGAATAAATATTTATTAGGGAAATAAAATGTGGGAAATAATTTATATTTGAACCTTGTTGCTGTCTGTTTGGTCAGTTGCGTAGCCAGAATATTAATATTAATTCTGTTGGGGGTAAATTTTTGCAAAAAAAAAAAATGTGTTTTAGGCTGCAAATCAAAATTATCTCATTTTTGTATTAATTTATAGGATATATTTTAACAAATTTTTGGACACGTCTATGTGTTTGGTTGAAGCAAAATCACAAGTTAGAAAAAAGAACTCGTAATTAACACAATGAAGCTTTTTAATGATGTTTTTTTTAATGTTAAATTGATTAACTGAATGATAATTTCAAATGGAAGAACAGAGTGTCTTGATTTATCTGTTAGCTTTATTTTTGCATCCATTTCACAAGGGAGATAAGGATCACTCAAAAAGTTAGATGGTATTACAGTGTTATGTAAAATGTAGGACTGCTCTTTTTTTTCCCTTGTCCTATGGTATTTGAATTGATTTGTTGCAGCTGCCGATGTGTTTTTGTGGAGAAACAAGAAGATTTCAGCAGGGGTACTAGGCGGAGTCACTGCTCTCTGGATCCTTTTCGAGGTGGTTGAATACCACTTGCTTACTTTGGTCTGCCACTCATTAATTCTTGCGCTTGCAATCTTGTTCCTGTGGTCCAATGCCCATACCTTCATTAAAAAGTAAGCATTTGGCAATTGGCACTTCTCATTTCAGTGCTTCTGGTAATCAATATATTGATTCGATTCTTGTGTAAGCATGTTCGTGTTCTTTTAAGTACATGTTTTTATCTCTAACTTCAATTCAACAAATTGATGGCATACCTCTTCTATTGTAGGGCTCCACCTCGCATCCCTGAAGTTCATCTCCCTGAGGAGCCATTTCTGCAGGTTGCTTCTGCATTTAGGATTGAACTCAACCGGGCTTTTGCAGTTTTGCGAGGCATTGCATCTGGCAGAGATTTGAAGGGTTTTCTCATTGTATGTGTAGTGTACTATCTGTCCGTCTATTTTGTGAACTTTTCGCCTTTAAATTAAACATGAATTCTATTGCAGTTATTGGCGGGAAGAAAAGAATGTTTGTATTTGTGATTTAAAAGTTTAGGGTGTAACTGCTTGCGCATTCTTAATTTGGGAAGCACTTGCAATGAAGTTTTTTATTTTTCTAGGAATTTTTTTATTTTTATTTGTGCAAGCGTAATTAACAATGTTTTGTTTTGGATTTCAGGCTATAGCTGCATTATGGGTGCTGTCAATTGTGGGTAGTTGGTGCAACTTCTTGACCTTGTTTTATATAGGTAATTCCATTGGAAGCTCCTTTCACGCTTATGATTCTATTTTTATGTGATCCTATGCTCATATTTAGTAATATTTGATCACAGCATTTTTTCTGCTGCACACTGTGCCTGTTCTCTATGAGAAATATGAAGACAAGATTGATCCCTTAGCTGAGAAGGCGATGACAGAGATCAAGAAACAATATGCAGTTTTTAAAGCCAAGGTCTCGAGTAAGATTCCAGCGAAAGCCAAGAAGGTTTAAAATCAGTGACGCTGATTTATTTGTGGCGGGCATCTGGGTGGTGATGGGTTTTGCCGGTTGTTGATTCTATTCCTTCCCTAATCACAGGTTGTCAATTTAAATTATCTTACCGATCAACCAGCTATGTTCAAGTTTGATTTCCTTGCAATTTGAATTATTTTTGGCATTTTATGGGGGTGAGATCTGAATTGTTTCATTTACATGCTCTATGAGTAGCTCGAAGATAGCATTAAACTCTAGGGGATAATGTCGTAGCTGGATTCTATTTAGATATTTACCCAGTTTCTTGTACATGGTTTTGTATCTTTCATTTGGATGATTATGGTGAATGTAATTTTATTATCCTTGATAGTTTTTGAAATGCCAGTATGAATGCTTGAAGCTTAATTTTGTCGCCAGTAGAGATGGCAATTTCGCCGGCAAATCAGTAAAAATCCTCCCGTAATGGGTAGGATTTGATAAATATTTAAGCGGATTTAGTGCGGGTTTGATAAATTAAAACAAAATTCATTGCAGGTTTAGTACGGATTTGGTAATTAAGTAAAATCCGCGGATACCTATTAAGTATTCTCTACCCGCAAGCTTGAATTTTTTGTTTTATATTTTTGAAGGCAAAGAAAATTCACTCATATAAAAGGATTCACATTTTGTAATTAATCATTTTTTTGAATGGCTTCTAATCTTGTATTGATTTAATCTGCAATTAATTTTTTGGTCAGTTTTATCATTTTATTGAATTGCTCTTGATCTAGTTTTATGTTTAATATTTGCGATTTCATATTAACTTCAAACCAAATTTTACTGACATGTGAAAAAATTATAGATGATTTAATATTATGTTTAATTTGGTTTTCATATTATAGATGGAAAATATTCTATCACGGGAAATTTATTTTTGTATGATATTCTAAAAACCCGTAAAAAATCTGTTGGGTACCAATGCAGATTTGATAATTTATTTTTATATGCGGGTGCGAGTTTGGTAATGAAAATTAAAACACACAGCGGGTATGATACGGGTTTGGTAATTTATTTACATATACAAGTAACGGGTGCAAGTTTGGTAATGTCAAATCCACACTAAGTCCTACCCATTGTCATCCATAGACCATAGTCATCATTGGCGAAGTCAGAATTTTGATAAATTTTGAACAAAAAATTTTAGATTGAACGAGGACAGCTGTCTTCACTCACATATGTGTAGGGGTGGCAAAATGAAATAACGAATCGAATTTGTACCGAATCCTAAACGAATCGAATCAAAATATGATGAATTTGTATTCGATTCATTTACCAAACGAATCGAATATGAATATTCGTTTCAAATCCATATTAGTGAATCGAATTGAAAGAACAAACTAATCCTAACCTAAATTGCTATCTTACATATGTGGTTCCAGTTTTCCGCCACTGTATCACTATAGGATATGTAATAATTTTGGAAAGAAAATCGTTACCTAAACGTTAAATATTGTTATGTAAATAACAGTAGTGTGAAATAAGTTATGTGCAAATGCGTTAATAAGCTAAATGTTAAATATTATTTTGTAAATACTAGTAGTGTGAAATAAGATTCTTGCATAAACAATTGGAACTTTTTTTTAAACATAGATTATTTATAAATATGTAAAAAAAATTAGGATAATTTTTGTATTAAAATAAAATAACTCTAGTAGTTATTTGATTTTTTGATAGTCGAGTAAAAAATACAAATAATATCATTTTGTTAAAACTTAATTTTATAACATAGTAGTCATAGATGTACACTATCAGTAAAAAATAGGGTTATTTACGTTTTACTACTAAAGTTATGATAAAATAACAATTGAGTACTATGAATATTAACATATTACATTTTACTACTAAACTTATATAAAATTTAACATTTTACTACTTTTCCATCCAAATCGTTAGTTGACCGTCAATTGACCATTACATCATGCTGACATCGTAAGGATAAAATAGTCTTAACCCGCAAATTATTATAATGATAAATAGTCTAAAAAAATTTAAGGGTAATTTTGTCATTACGAAATGAAGAACAAAAATAAAAACTAAAAAAGATATTGACAAGAAGATTACTCATTGTCTTTATTGTCCCCCCACTGCCAATAATATAATTGAACAAAGAATTAATGATTCTTTAGTACATCTCTTTTATTGTATACTTTAAAGTATTTTTGATATTATGAGAATGTTAATTATTAAATTATTTTTGGTAAATAAATTCTTTATTTTGTTGGGTTTTATGGACAGTTTAGATATTATACTATTTTTATAAATGTTATTGTTGATTGCATCTCTTTTATTGTTATATATAAGATTTATATATGTTTTTAGACGGTATAATTGTAATTTTTATTTTTATTTTATTTTGATGATAAAACAGTCTTTTTAAAGGTCAACTGACGGTCAACTAACAGTTTAGATGGAAAAGTAGTAAAATGTTAAATTTTATATAAGTTTAGTACTAAAGTGTAATATGTTAATATTCATAATACCCAATTATTTTTTTATCGTAACTTTAATAATAAAATGTAAATAACCCTAAAAAATAAGTATTTAATTACAATTCTAAACTAATTAAGAGAGAGTGTTTATATATATATATAAAATAATTAAATAAAAATTTTAATTTAACTGTGATTATATATCATTATTATTATTATTTAAAAAAATCATGATAATTAATAGTAATTTTGTTTTAATTAATCAAATATTAAAAAAAAAAAAAAAATTGACGCCATTATTTGGAACAGCCACTATATAAACGAGGCAAGTAAATTTGTGTATCTAGGGTTTCAGCTTTCGTTTGCGCAGTTTTTGTTCTCCTTCTTCTTTCTTAAGCCTTTTCCAGATCCAGTCTTTTGAAAATCCATCAATTTCTTTTCAAGTAGAGATGCTATGAAGATAATACAAAAGAGTAAATTCGTGATTGTGGGATCCATCCTGCAACATGAGCCTCTCTCTCTTTTTTTGGTTCGTATTCTCTGAGCACTGTATGAATTTTTTTTCTTTTTATTTTTTTTAAAATATCTAAAATTTAATTGAAATTTTTGCTAAAATTAAATCGAATCGAAGGACCTATGGAGGGAGTGCTTAATGAGATGCACTTTCATCCAAGTTTGCCTTCGTAAATGGGTATCGAAAGTGGATCATCCGAACCCGATTTCTGTTCAGACGAGTTTTGGTTCGGGTCGTTTATAGATTCGATTTTCGTACAATTTTTTTTCGTAATTTAAAATAATTTATATATATATTTTTCGCATAATTAATTAATAAATAGCCGATTAAACGATGCCCTCAAATTCTCAATTGTTGGAGCATCCCGAACCCTCGGCTACAATTCTTTTTTTTTTTTTTTTTTAATTTTTATTTAATTTTAACAAATCATATGTAAATGTTTATTCCATAATTTATAAATTAGATTATAATCTCCAATAATATTCTAAATGTTATGTCCTCGTGCAGTTTTTGGATAAAAAACATAGTACAATAAAACAAGTCTTTCCAAGTATGATAATAATGCATAGAGAAATAGCAAATGGTTCCGTTTAAATTTGAATTTAGTGATTTGGTATTAGGATTTCTAATATTTTTTATAATTTCACGCTTTTTTGGCAATTCAATTAAATGTAATGATATCAAAAGAGAGGTTTATAATATAATATTTTAAAATATTATTTATTAAATAAATATTAATATAATAGAATGTAATTAAATGTATTTTAAAGATAATTATGTCATTTTAAATAATATTTAATATTATTTATATTGTTCAATGTCATTTGAATGGCTTATTTTCAATGATTTGTTATTTTTTTATCCTCATCACATTCTATCAATCTAAATAATAAATTTTAAATATTTTAAAGTATATTTTAATTTTTTTCATCAATTTCCAACAAAACAAAAATAACATAAATTCAAATAACGACAGGAAAACAAGCATTCAAAGATATATATAGCACAACTTGTTTCTACTACAAACATAGAAAAACTACCTTAAGCCTTCTCCAACTCAGTGTAAGTTTTGCACTAAATTGGTATAATTTTTGACGTAAAAATTATTCTAATTTTAATCAATGATACCAAATATATACTAAAAAGAATATTCTTTAAAATATTATATTTTGATTAATTTTTAATTATTTTTCAATAATTCCCTTATTTAACTTAATATTATAATAAAGAAGTAAATTTAATTATTTTTATTAACAATTAACATTTCCAATGTTAATTAATATATTAATATATTAAAAATTAAGTCGAACATTTCATTTATAAAAGAAATATAGGGGTAAATAAGGGATTAAGAAGTTAATTCTTATTATATAAATACTTTAATATACAATTAGAAGGCTCCTGTTGAGCTCTTAATTTCCCATCAAAGAGTTTGCAGATTCGACCGAGAGGGTATCTTGACTTGGGATTCCAAATCAAATCGCCATATGTTCTAAATATTTGGAGAACCCAGAAACAGAATTATATTTCATCACCATCTCAACTTTTTTTTTTTTTTTTTTGGATAACCGGGGTGTCCGGGCCAGCTTACGCGCACCTCGACTAATCCCCGGGACCTGTGCTCCGTGCCCTCAGAAGTTTCCCAACACAGATTAGGGTAAGTCGCTGGCTTTTCACATCAGGGGGCATGGCCCCAAGAAAATACATCTAGTATGATTCGAACCTTGAACCTGAGAGGTAGCAAACCACTCAAACCCAAAGCCTTTACCACTGAGGCAAACCCCGAGGGGTTCACCATCTCAACTTGTTTCTGCCTGTTTAAGTTGATAATTGGATTAAAAAATAATTCGTAAAACAGAAGACACAAATTACAAGTAGTAGAATTATCATCTTACAATACAATTGCATTTGCGAGAATGAGAGTTGCTTGCGATTCTTTCAGCTGATTGTAAACGTTTTTCCCTGCCGTTTTGGAAACGTTTCCGAGTATTAAATTTAAAAAAATAATTTAAATTGTTTTGGATACGTTTTTGACACATTGTGGATATCGTATCTTAGTTTTTCAGGTGTTTATTTTGATGAGAAACATCACGTATATGGCAGTATTTGGGTCGTTTTCACATGAAGGATAAAACGAGTTTGTGAAAATAATGTAAGAATTTTCGAAACTATTTGGGGCATTTAATATAGCTAATTTTATACCGTGGATGGGTTGGATTAATGCGAGAGTTTATTAAAAGCAAGGCAAGGACACGAGCTTCATTAGATGAATTTATATGTGAAAAATAATATGATTAGAGGAATGTTGTTGAAGAAAGTAAAAATGTTAGTGATACTGAAGTTGACATGATTGATGAATTAATGGTGCTTTATAGGGAAGATGATGTGAAATGTGATGGTCATGATTTATAATATGCAATTATATTCACTAGTGAACAAATGTAATTGAAAATAATTTTTCAAACATGAATGAAATAGGTTTATATACTTATTATATTATTGATTTGTTTATATATATATTTATAATATTTTTAAAAAATTATATTATTATAATTATTTGCGCAATTGTTCTGCGAAGAAAGAAGAGCGTGTAAGGTTCAAATCTTCTAAGACAAAGTCTCAGTAAGGGGTGTTTGATTAAGTGAATAAGCTTTCAAGGGGCGCAAGCACACAAATTACAGTCCTAAAGATTATCAAACTACAAAATAAAAAATAAGATGCTCGTTTGAGTCTTGATTTAATCGGGGGCTTTTCTCTTCGCATGAGTGAGTCTTTTATAGTGGAATTTGTAAACTGCTTGGACGGTTTCAATCATTAACTTCCCTGCAATTGCCTGGTCATGTCCATAACTTCACTGCAACTGTCTGGTCATGTCCATAACTTCCATGCAACTGTCTGGTCATGTCTCCAACCGTTGAATTGTGCGTCATAACTGCTTGATCGTGGGGGGAAATTGCCTAACTGCTGTAATCGTAGGGTCATGTGTTCGGTCGGTCTGAGTCCTCTGTCGTTCTAATCGCTGCTTCGGTCGTCCTGAGTCCCCTGTCGTTCTAATCGATGTTTCGGTCGTCCTAAATTCTCTATCGTCCTAATCGATGTGTCATTTGGTGATTGCTCTGATCGCTCTTCCCCTCGTCGTCCATGACTGCTCTGATCGCTCTTCCCCTCGTCGCCCCTCTTGTCTTTGTCTTTTTCCCCTTCGTTCCTTTGCTTTAGGGCGATTTTACACTAGGGTGACTTTCTTCTGTCAACAATAATATAAATAATATTTCTCATGTCTGTATCCGCATATGTATTAGTATCTGTGCAACTTACTATTGAAAAGATATTGGATTCATTTATGGTAATGATACGAAAATAACAGAACAATGGGCACAGATACTAATTCCTACTCAAGGAGAAAAGCTAGACGATGAATATGTTGAAAAAGAGGACCGCAAGCAACTTAACAATTTGCCACTTGTTTATAATATATAATACTTACGAAACTTTCTAGGCACCAAAGTCAGGATGGCCGAGTGGTCTAAGGCGCCAGACTCAAGTTCTGGTCTTCGAGAGAGGGCGTGGGTTCAAATCCCACTTCTGACAATTTTTAGCCTACCTTACTTAATTGTGTTTAAATGGGCCGATACTGTTATTAGGGCTTAATTCTTTTGCCAACTTTATTTTAAGCCCGAATTAATTGGGCCTAAAAATAATTTTATGGTCTGTTCTAATTAGATATTGTCGACCAAACTTCTGTTATCTCGCCCTCGCAGTTTTATTTTTGATATTGGTCTAAGCACACTAAAAGACCTATAACTTGTTAAGAAACTTTTCTTTCACAAATTTTATCTCGAGTAGTATAAGATATTACAATCCACCCATATTGCGACCTGACATTTTCATTGGCACATCCATTGGGAAGTTAATTTTGTACGATAAGTAAGGTTTGGCTCAATTAACAATATATTATCCACTTTAGAAGCATGCTAGCCTGTCTTCCCAATGGTCTAGCTCACCTTCCTTATGATTTTGTTTTTGGCTAATATAGCCCAACTCTCAATTTTTGTTAGAGTTGATGCTCGGAAAGCCAATTTAAATCGTATTTAGATCTGATTCATGAATACGAATAATATATTTTCTCATAATAATACTTATATTTGGTCACACCTCTTGTATTTTATATACGTATTCGATCTAGTATCGATTAGATTGAAACTAAATTCGGTTTAGTGATATATATATATATATATATATCTATATTATAAAGCACAATGGTGTTGGAGGAAAGAGAGTGCATCCAACGGCTCTCTTTATGTGGCTTAATTAACGGCTCAGATCATTTCATTGGTAATTGGAGGAAAGAGAGTGAATTGATTGATGGAAATGGTCAAAATTTTCAAATTTTCAAATAAAAAAATAGAAAGTTAAAATAAAATCATTTAATTTTGTAACAACGTGCCGTAGGCACGGGCCAAATACTGTAACACCGTGCCGTAGGCACGGGCATCATTTAATAAAAAAATAAAATCATTTAATTCTGTAACACCGTGCCGTGCCGTAGGCACGGGCATCATTTAATTAAAAAATAAAATAATTTAATTCTGTAACACCGTGCCGTAGGTACGGGCCAAATACTGTAACACCGTGCCGTAGGCACGGGCAAAAACTAGTATATATATATATATATATAATATATATATATATATATATATAATATATATATATTAGATAAAGACCACATGATTTACAACGTAATGCGCATTTACAACGTAATTTGTAATTGACATTGGGATATACCTGACCAAGGTTCCGGTTCCGAACCGGAATCGAACCGGACGGTTCCGGTTCCAATCGATTCTGGAAACGGAACCGTAATTAACCGAATCGGTTAGGGTTCTGACCCTAACCAAACAGGTTGGAACTGGGTTCCCCCAAGGGGTTGAAACCCTAAAACCGTTTTCCAGAATTTTTTTAAAAATTTAATAATAATTAGAAATAGTAATGAAATATAAAATTTCAATACTAAAACATGAATGTCCACATCATTTTTATAACCAACTCTTGGTTATTGATTTCTTCATATAAGTTATGTGGGACATAATAGCCAAGTAACAAATATCTCACATCGCTTATATGAAGAAAGCACTAGCCAATAGTTGGCTATAAAAAGGATTTTATGTTGAATTTTTTTTTTATAAAAATGATGTGATAGTCTGAAAAAACATTACGATTAAAGGGTCATTTTGGTATAGAATTTTTTCTATTTCTTAACATTTATTATTAAAAATTTTAAAAAAAATCGAAAGGGGGACCGTAACCGAACCGGAACCGTCCGGTTCGGTTCTCGGTTCCATAATAGTGTGGAACCGGTACCGAACCGAAATTATCCGGTTCGATTCTGGTTCCACACTTGTGGAACCGGGATTCGGGTTCGGAATCGAACCGAATCATTGGCCGGGTTTACATTGGGAAGTGTCACTATAAGTTGTATATTCTCAAATAAAGTTCATAGTCAAGATTTACTAACATGGGTTGGTTAGTAAAATTCATTGAGACCAGTACATGTCGTATATCGGGATTTATTCTGATGGTTTATCCCAATGAACCATGAGTCTCAAGAGACTCATATAGACGTGTAGGTGTTTATTTGATAAATATTGAATGGCTCACCGAAGATTTCCTAATAGATAGTACACCAATGTCGTTGGAATCTTCACGAGTCGAGTAATATACTGGTCCTTTGACTTGAGATACCAATGTGGATATATGAGTCATGCTCTACACTTTGATGGAAGTCACGTCACTGATCTATTTAAATCAGACATCCACATATTCGTTGGGTGTGGACTCATGCTCATGATATCATGTGAGTATCATATATAATTCATGAATCCTGTGTACATGACATATGTATCCTACACCTGTTTGCGATCTAGTAAATCCATAACTGTGGTACACTTCGCAAGTGAGTTCCGAGTGTTATTTAGAGATCGTAAATTTGTAAGTCGACTATATTATTCCTTAGGGATTTAACGTTCTTATCTATATCTCTGGTATAATATCGATAGCCTGTGACGGATGGATTATACGTATGCAATGACCTCGACTTGCATAGTTTAGCGAGATTATCTGTGATTGTCATAATTTACGAGTAAGTGAATTATGAACACGAAATTAGATTTTGTGACAGATAAACCTGAACTTATAGAGTCTCACAATATGAAGTGTACTCGATGAGTACTTGGACAACGCTTTATGAATAAAACAGATTATTCATAATACTTTATCGGATTAAATGAGTTAATTCGAATCGTTTAATGGTTAAACGATATTACACATGCTTATGGGGCATTTCGGTCAATTAATAATTAATATGTATTTATATTTGATACAAAATTTGATTAGATACATATTAATTAATTATCAAATGAGATTTTGACACATGTCATTAATAATTTAATTAATAATTTATTTATTTAGATATTTAAATGTTAAATATTTAGATAATTAAATAATATCTATATTTCATAATTATTATGTAAATGTTTAATTATTATTGGTTATTAATGGCATGATATATAAGCTTGGAGTGTACAAATTGGATTTGTTAATATTAAAGCTTTGATTATTAATTAAATTAAATAAATTTAAAATGATCATTTTGTCCCCCTCCCTAACTCACGCCAAGGCTTGGGTATTTAAAGAAAAATATTTTTTCTTTTGCTTAGTTAAGGAAACATGTCCATATTCAACCTTAGAAAATACACCAAAGAGAGTAGAGAGAAAAGAATCAACGTAAGAGCAAAAGCTTGAAAAAAGCTCGGAGATTAAAGGTGATTTTTAATTAATTTCAACCTAGAAAAAATTGTTTTATTATTCTTATTTGATACAAATATTATAGAGATTCTTTTCCGCTCTAAAATTTTGGGGTTTTTGATTTGGTTGATGGATTTGGTGGCTAAATGCATGTGTGAATTTATATTGAGTAATATTAGTTCAATTTTATCATATGATGACTTGTTACTATTATAGAGTGTTATGACCACTCTAATAATACCTAGAATTATTTTTGAGTTCTTCATTTGTGGTGGTTTTGATTGGTGTAGATATTAATTAGATTAATATTGAGAAAATTGGATTTAAAGTATGAAAAAATGATTAATTTTTTTCCCTAATTAGATCTGGAAAATCCAGAATTTTGGTGATGAAAATTATGATGTTTAAATGTATTGCATGTGTATTGGGCATTAGAATAATTTTCAAAAATTATTTCAGAGTGAAAATATACAAAAATTGTGAAAAACGGAGTTATCGGGTAATTTTTAAGCTAACCGAATAACAACTGCCTATTGGGGCTGACCTGGATAGCCTCGTGTGGTTTCGATTGGTTGATTCGGTCTAAAACTTATTTTATGTTATTTTACGGAAAAATATTATTGTAAAAATTTCACAATATTTTCTAAATCAATTATGTTGTTATTTAATATCGAATAATATGTTTATGTGAAATATGAATGCATTGTTTATATATGATATTGAATAATTTGTTTGGTAAGTTTAAAAAATTTTAAGTTACAATTTCTCTCGAACCACACTTCTGACGCGTAAAACCCCAATAAAATGATATCAGAAATAGTTTGATCCTACATCTATTACATGTTTCATGTTTCATTCTTGATAAATGATATTTAATCTAATTTTATTATTTTCACATGCATGTGAAGTTAATTTGATTAATTTCAAATTATTTGACAAATTAGGAAATTCTTGTTAAATAAAACATTAAAATGACTAGTATTAGAAATACTTATTTATTGTTCGCCTTGTCAAAACGAATATAAGTAAATTTTTATGGCTATATCCAAGAACGTGCCAAAGTCGTGAGGATATAGTCGATGAAAATTTATTCGTACTTGATATATATTTGATATTATACAAATTTAAGTGAAAGTGGATTCCTGAACGTGCAAAAGTTGTCAGGACTACATCAGTAGCTTGAATTTTCCATTGACAAGTGAAGCCTTGATACACCTCCTCTGAATGTGCCAAAGCTGTCACAACGAGAAACTGTTAGGACCAAAATCAAGAGTCACGGTGAGTGTGATTGACAAATCGTTGTCCACATGTGAATATAAAGTAGGTGATAATAGACCTGGCTAAGGTTCCGGTTTGGAACCGAAACCGAACCGGTTGGAACCGGACGGTTCCGGTTCCAACCGGAACCTAACCGGTTCAATTATGGTTCCTACCCTAGCCGAACCGGTTGGAACCGCTGGAACCGTTCGGTTCCAGCGGTTCCAACCGGAACCAGTTTAAATTTATATAATATATATATATATATATTTATTTATTTTTTAGATAAGAATTTTATTTGTAATTTAATGTAATTATGTAATGTAATAAATTCAAATTCATAATTTTAAATTATATTGATTTACCAATCTCAATTTTTTATTTTCAATAAAGAAAAAAAACGGTTGGAACCCGAACCGATGTGTCGAACCGGAACCGAACAGGAATTAACCGGTTCAGTTCCACAAAAAGTGGAACCGGACGGTTCGGTTCCGGTTCGAAACCGAACCACCGGCCGGGTCTAGGCGAGAACGTGCCAAAGCCGTGAGTCGAAATATATTCATATGGTCCACTTCTCACTATGGAATTCAATTTAATTATTGAATTCTCATTTTCTGTTGAGGATTACGGTATTACGTAAAGTAGTGAGAAACATTGTTAGGTTAGAAATCCATAACTAAGGCAATGTGTAATATTACGAAAATTACCGCTTATGTTTTCCTTATTCTATTATGTAGATAAAATTAAATTTTTATCCACTGCATGTATATTTTATATATGTTTTCTGACTTCACTTATGGTTGTAAATTTATAGAATAAGTTCTAGATTAGAGTATGGTAAGATATAATCATTCAGAGAGAATAGTTTCTTATGCAGTAAAGATTGACATGAATTGGTGCATGTCTCGAGATTCTTAACTGGCATTAAGAAATACCTCATTAGATATTTGTTTATCTGATAATGACATTTCTTGACTTTAGTGACCTTTAGAGGTCACGTGTCCGACACTGTTTGCTAATTAATTTTTTGCAATTGTTGTGAATAGTTGAAGATAAATTATGAAGCAAAGAAATGAGATGTGTATAGTTGTATTTATAAAATATCGATTCTCACAACATGATAACTATAGGTATTAGATATCAGATCTCTCGTCTAGTTATATAAAATATTATTTAATAATTATTTTGATATTTGATATCAGAACTTGCGACTATTGGATAGTTATTTGTTCTTTATAAACAGTTGTTATATATTTTAATATGACTGGTAGTGTCATTGACGAAGAGATAAACATTAAGAAAATATTCGGTTAAGTAAATAACTTAAAACAATATTTTATGAGATTTTTATCACTTAAGTATTAGATGTTTATGGTAAATGATGGTCTGGTACGAGATCAC
>SKCR01052531.1:0-17204 GCA_019454045.1 Zanthoxylum bungeanum | reverse complement strand
ATAGAATAATAATCCTGTTTAGATGAAACAACCATCCGACCTGAATACACGGGATTGAAGATAGCGAAGTGAGGTTATATATGATTTCCATTAAAGCGCCCTTGTAGTGAAAATATTTATTGAAGAAAATGTCATTGTGTTGCAAAGTTTTAGAACATTGTGGCCAGTTAAATTTGGTATTTGCAGTCACAATTTTAGCATTGCTAATATCACTTTCCTTTCATTTGATCATAATTGCAGTTCTCTGGAAGCAGTTAATAGAATTTATGAGATTAAAGGACGCAAACATACAAGCCCTCTTGCAATCTGCGTTGGGGATGTATCAGACATTAGTCGCTTTGCAATTACAGATCATTTGCCTCATGGCTTGCTTGATTCTCTGCTTCCAGGGCCTGTTACAGTTGTTTTAAGACGAGGTCTGTAACTCTTATGTGTGTCCTTGCATAAAAAGAACAAATTTAATACTTTTGCCGTCCCGGATCTGTATCCATTCCTACTTAATCTTGTTAGGCGTGAAAGTAGATATCATGTTAAACTGATTTTTTGTGAGGTGTGAAAGTAGATTTCTTGTTTTTCCCCAGGCGAGTCAAGCATCCTTGAGAAGTCCTTGAATCCTGGATTAGAAAGTATAGGTGTCCGAGTGCCTGATTCTGATTTCATCAGGGTTATTGCCCGTGGTTTGGAAAGTGCATTAGCTCTCACAAGTGCAAATCTTAGCGGACAGCCAAGTAGTGTTAGCATCAAAGATTTTGAGAACCTATGGGAACATTGTGCATATGTATATGATGGCGGTGTGCTTCCAGCTGGTCGTGCAGGATCAACAGTTGTGGATCTCACCAGGCTAGGAAAGTACAAGATTCTTCGACCTGGAAGGTAATCATCCAATTGAGTTGGATACATTTATTTCAATAAGTAAACATCGAAGTCAAATGAAAACAAAATAGAAATCGATGCTTTTGGTGTTTATGGGAACATAACTGGATAAACAATGAAATATATTACTCATTTGGAAAGACTGGAGTCGAGCCATAGCGTTTCTTTTCTTCTTGGGTATTTCTTGCTTTAGGTATGTGCTAAATTGAAGTATAGTTTTTTATTAATCTAAAGAAATACTACACTTGAACTCACAAATAAAGTCCTTAGGTATCGTTTGGTAGAGAGTATTGATTGAGAGTATAAACTAACTTATAAGTACTGAAATGGGAGTAAAAGCTACCTTATAAGCTCACCAAACTCTATACCAAACGTTATATTAGTTTAAGTATCGAAATTATCACTTTTCTACACGAAGTTTGGCGAAAGTTCACAAAAACTTGAAGACTTTTAAAGTGTGTTAATTTCCACAAGAAGTTTCTAAAGTGTATCCATTTCCACGAATCAAGAGTGAGAAAACAATAATTTCCCTAAACTTAATGTGGAAATTGATATACAACTAGCAGCTTCAAGTGAAAATTGATACACTTTAAAAGTCTTCAGATTTAACTGAACTTTCGCAAAATTTTGAGTGGAATAATGATAGTTCCCTTTTATTAAAGTAATTTATGCATTCACTCTCGTGTACTTGTTCCAGCGCAAAGGAAGAGACAGTGGCCATTCTTGAAAAGCATTCTCTGGCGGAAGAACAAGCAGCAAGTTAAAAGGAAGTGACCGAAACAACCTCAGCATTACAGATAAATTACATGGGCAAGAACAGATTCTTCTTCAATATTAAAGGCCAAGTGGAAGTGAGATTGGTTCAGTTCCCACATAGTAGTTCAATTCAGATTCATACAAATATTTGTAAGCAAATATTGAATATGTTAATCAACTTGACAATTTTTATTAGATGCTATTTCATTTTACATTTTTTTTTAATGATGGAATTATAATTTTTATTTTATATATTGAAAAACACGAACTTTAAATACATGAACATGTGTTTTTTTTTTCTTGTATTTGATTTTTAAAGTTTTAAATTAATTAATAATTTTTTTTTTAGAAAATGCAACTTTCAAAGAAGCTCCCTCCTTGCCGCGTATTCGTACTGAGATCTGCTAATGTTTGTAGCATTTAAATTGTTAACTTATCGATGAAATTTTCGATTTATTTGTAAACTGTCTTTGCATATAGTGTGAATGTATTTTGTATTTGTATGTTTTTAATTTTTTTTTTTTTTTTTTAAAAAAAGGCCAGATAAAGCCTGGGCCCGAGCCCAGCCCGGAAGACACCCGGACCGGGCTTTTCCCAGGCCCATGCTTTTTTACTTTGTTGGGTTCGGGCCGAGCTTATCAAAGCCCGGGCCCGCCCGACCCATTGCCACCCTTGGGCGTTGGCATTTATATCGATGTGGTTGACATCACTCTCCTCCGTCGGAGCCGGAGTTAGAGTTGAAGGATTCAAGGCCGGAGATGGAGAGTTGCTCAGATCTGACGGCAGAGGCGCTGGAAGTGACGAAATCGGTGAGATTTTCGGAACATTGTGTGAAGATTCAGATCACCTACCAGGGTGTGTAATCTGGGTGTATGTTTAGTATTCTTCTTTTTGAATTAACGAATGAGTCATGCTAGCGAGTGTTCTTAGGGTACTTATTAAGAATTTATTTTAGGAAAATTTTGACATTATTTTTATGAGAAATGAAAAAAAAATGTCAAAATATTAATTATTTTTTCTCTTTTTTCCATTAAAATTTTCCTAAAATAAATTCTCAAATAGTATTATTAGGGCACTCGTTAGTATTTCTCTTGATGAATTGAAGAGCTTTAGATTTGGCGGTTTTTTAATGATTACAAAAATTTATGACGTGTGATTGGAAGATTTAATGGTAATTTTTAAAACCGCGTCGGAGCGGAGAATGCGGTCGGTGAATACTGCTGGATGCAGTAGAGAGGTGAAGTGAGAGAGGTGTGTATGGGGGTATTGAAATGACGAATTTGATTTTTAAATAGTCATGGATGTGGGTAAAAAGTGTAATTAATTAAAGAGCATTGCTATAATATCTGAACGGAATATTCGAAAAGATTCTTGAATAGTTCTAAATATTATTTTTAAATCGAATCGGTAGGTTGAACCGATCGAATTGAAAATCAATTATTAGTTGAGTCCGATTAAGAATCTAAAAATCAATATATTAAAAAATCGTTCAAAATTAGCAAAATCGATGAACTGACTCAATTTGTTCTTAACCCAAAAAATGAAGAAACAAAGTATTTTTATAATTTTAATTAATTAAAATTATTTATGACATTAACCGACTCAAATTGAGAGCTCAACCCATCCCAACAAGTCAGTT
Organism: Zanthoxylum bungeanum; assembly: GCA_019454045.1. Classification (NCBI taxonomy): domain Eukaryota; kingdom Viridiplantae; phylum Streptophyta; class Magnoliopsida; order Sapindales; family Rutaceae; genus Zanthoxylum; species Zanthoxylum bungeanum. The sequence goes on along the minus strand of SKCR01052531.1, from coordinate 13,936 downwards.
TCAAGTAAGGAAAGCTTAGAGTCTAAACTTCAAGTAAGAGAGCTTAGAGAGTATAGTTAGTGTGAGGTTTTTGTACAAGTTTTGTAGTACCTGTAAATTATATTGTTGTAGTAATATAGAATATTTATTTTTTAAAATAAAACACTCTTCAGTGATCAGAGAATAACAACAAATACCAGGTCCTATCTTCTTCTTAATCCAAGTCACTATAGCATCCCTTAATTACACAAATTCAATTGATCATCCCAGCAATTAAATATTATAACTCAATAGTTAAACGTGTTTGGATGAGAGTAATACTGAGATAGAGAACCTCTTGAAAATTCCTTGTATTATACCCATTTTTTAAAAAAAAAGAATCTATTCATATTGAGCCAGTATCGTTTTAGGTGGAGATTCATGATATTTACTTTCGGATAGAAGTTTGATCGGTATTAATAAGATGATAAAATTGTGTTTTGGTTAAAATAAAATTTTAAATGTTTGATTAATGATTAAAAAAAATGTGATTACCAATTTTTTTAATACATAACAATTATTTTTTTAGCTTAAAAAATTATATAATATAATTTACGAACTATATATCATTTGTTCACTAGCACCTCCCAAATCCTGATTTTGTTAGTGTGTATAAGAGAATCTGAGTTTCTCATTGGTTAAATTTACTATTAGTGCTTTGGTACTTGAAGATTTATTTATCTTCTTCGGCCAAGATTGAATCTGAAGGTGTAATGACAGGAGAAATAAGCACTTTCTTGGATACAAGTTGTATTTATTTCACAAGTAATCTCTTATAAGTAATGTATCTGACAACTTGTGGTTATTGGAGTTAGTTTCTTTGTCGTAATCTTGTGTTCCGAAAGAGCGCAACCCGCAATTTGAGTTTTGGACCTTATTTTCAAGGTCGCAGGTTGAAGTCTGAGGTAGTACTTTTGTAAGAGTTTATGGCAATATTGATTTGCCCATGTATCCATATCAAAGTCCAATAATCTCGATTTGGATGACGTGAGATTTCTTCGATATTCCAAAAAAATAATAATAATAATCTTGTGATCAAACACATTGTATTTTTGCTATCTCTGTAGTTTTGGCTCAGGTTTCCATTTCCTGATAGCAGTTTGTTTTCATAATTAAGTAGCATTATTGCTTTCAATGTCTGTGGTCAACTGATTATTGCTTAATACTCCCTTCTAATAATGTTTAGGGCCGGCCCTGGCTGGGCTCCATGTCTAATACCAATTATATTTTACTAATTACTTTTTTCACTCAAAAGTTTATCAGTAAAAACCACGCTTTAGGAATAGACTAGGATTCCAAAAAACCAGAGTAGTTCAAAATTTATTATTTATTCTGTCAAGTTGATACATAATCATTTTAAGATAATGTTGGCAAATGAGTTGAATTAGGAAAAACCCATCAAAATTCTCTGGACAGGAAAAATTATAATAATAATATCAATTCCAAATTTATGAAATTAGGTTTTTTTTTTCCCTAAAATCTTGAAAATATTAATAAACAACACTTGAATTTGAATTAGAGGTAAGTTTTTTCAAGCTCGACTCATTTTGTCCATCTACCTTAAGTTCATAATCACAAAACTCTAAAATTTTTCACACAACTAATCACTGATGAAATCATAGATGCATTCCATATCTACTACTAGGAAACTTGTTATAAAAGTTATCAAGCATTTGGTTGAACAGAATTTGTTGGATTGAAGTTGGCTCGACGTGTGATCACAACATAGTAAGCACCCATTGCCATAAGAACAACAAATGCAGAAGCAATCACAATGCCAGAAATCCCACCAGCAGTAACTCTGCTGCCACTTTTCTGGGATGTTGATACTTTGCTTTCATATGCTTGATTAGCATCAACTTTTTGAGCTGCTAGAGGCAATGGGGAACATAATTTTGATGAACCACAAGGGTCTCTGGTTTCGGGTTCTCGGGTTTTCGGATGGAAGAATTCGGCAGCTGATGGCGGGAAAGCTATGGGGGTTTCATAGGCTAGTCCATGGGGAGCTCTGTCTTGAGCTAGAGCAATGGACAAAATGGCTAGTGAAGAGAAAAGGAAGAGCAAAAGTGAAGAAGCTATTTGTCTCATGGTGCTTTTCAATTGTTATTTTTAGGCTAAAGGCAGTAGAGTGTTTTTTTGAGTGTAGATTTTTGGGTAGCTTTGGGTGACTTTTTATAGTCACTTGGGATTGTGGTTGTTGCTTGGATTATAATTTTGATCAAGAATAAAATATTGTTAGAAAGTTAGAACAACATGATGGGCATGGTCTCCAAGCGGTGTGTATTGGTGGTGTAGGGTTCGATATCTCATGAGATCCTGAGTTCGAATTCAGAGAGTATGTTTTTCTCCAAGTGGGATTTCCAACGATTGAAAAAAAATTGATGGGCATGAGTGATATTGTTGGATTCCCTTAATTGTCTTTATTAAGGTCAATCTAGGCATTAGCTAGGGGAAATGTGTACTTCATTGATAAGATGCATTCCATTCTTTATGAAATTCTCATTTTATTTATGTTTGAAAACACATCCACATACAACTAAGCTTAGCTATTATTGTATGAATTTAAATTCTCCTAAAAAAGTATTGTTTAATTAGACAGGGTCAAGTACGTAAATTTTTTGATACTATCGTACTTAACATAATTTTATTTATGATCCAAATCATAAGAAATTCAACTAGTTTTACGGTAGTTGTCGAGTTTTAACACAACACTCTAATTTTATCCAGACCTGATACTGATTATAAAAAAATATTACAACTTAAGTATAAACGAAATTGAAACATCTCAACATAGACGGAGTTTAAACAAATAAGTATTAAAAAAAGAAAAAGGTAGTGGTTGCTATTCCATAATCTGTGTACCCATAGTCACATGTTTGTTGCCTTCTCCTAGCTTTGATTTTTGTGAGATATTTCTTTATGGTAGCAATAGGGTTATAATTGTCATTCAAGTTTTGATAAGCTGATTAATTATGTTGGTCTTCATGCATGTCTCTTGAAATCATGACTCTTCTTTTTACTTGAGTAACTTCTCAAACACCCAAGTAGTAGTCATTGTCATTGTCATTCATTGTTCATTAATCAAATATACTTAACCCACTATTTGTTATTTATGAAATATTTATATGCATTCACATGCTTTCTTTATTTGCTCTTTGAAAAAACTACCAATGATGTTTGCTGAAACAACAAAATTACTCATCTAAATGAGTAGAAAATTACACTCTTTTATCTCATCATCCGGATATAAATGGATAAACATTATTTGTCTGCGTTAAGTTCTGTGTTTTTCTTTCTAAAACATCATATTGGATTTTCCTTTTATTTAAAATATACAAATTCTATTCATAATTAGATTCTTCCTCGAATATTTTATTATTATTAAAAAAAATTAAATTTTACTCAACTCGTGCAAAGAGCGGACTCACGCTAGTATAATCTTTGATATTAGACTTAAAAGATTGTAAACTAGCTACAATACTCCTACTATAAATATGGTCTCGAAAAAATCTTGATGTACGCAGTCTTATATCTATTTTTTCACAGAGATAATATTTCCAAAATTCGAACCCATAACTAAGCGGATAATAAATTAATACTTGATCATCGTACTAACAATTCTTAAAGTTAGACTTTTCTATGCTTTTTTTTAGTTGGAAAAAGCAATGGAAGCATGGGGATTAGTTAGCTTGGAGTAATGGCAAAGAATATATGTCACTAAAACCCACATGTTTGATGAAATGTAATTATTGGCCTGAGTGAGTCACCTCCCTTGCATTTGAATAATATTATTGCAAAGGGAAGTTAGTTGTGAGCATGCTATAACTGAAATCATATTAACTAACTAACAACACTTCATGCTATTTCACAAGCTTGATATGAAACCTTGAAACCCTAAAGTGTTGTGATTCTGACAAGTGGCATCTCTTTTTGTTATGATTCTGACAAGTGGCATCTCTTTCTCACTCTTCAATCTCAGACCCATTTAACATTTACACAAGATCCTTGTTTTGAGTTACTGAGCTTTAGGGTTTCTTCACATGTTTTAGCAGAGCACCTCTTTCAAGTCACAAGACTTGCTTATTTGTAATTACAAATTCAAGGGCCATGCCAATGGGCAATGGCATTAACTTCTACCTTTGACATATATCAGTTAAGGGAAAAAAGTTTACTTTGTCCGTAATTGGTGTCCAACTTAATTCCCGAACATACAATATTAAAACGACGTTATTTTGATTTTTGCGTATTCGAAATCATTCAGATACTAATTAGAAATTTAAGCTGTGGATCATTAGAAATTCAATTTTCTGACAACAAGCTTATTTCCACCAAGTATATGAATTCAAGTTAATCTATGGAGTTTGATTTTTATTTTTTAAATTAATGCTTTCAGTTAATAAAAATCATTCAGTTTTTCCTAAATAAAAACCATTCATTTCAAGCGAGATCCAGGCATAAAATTAGACTTATATTTTACGGAACTTAATAAAATAACGATTTATGATCAAATATAACCGATCTTAACTATTAGAACAAAATTTTTATTTGTTTATACTTTTTAGACAAAAAAATTTCAACAAAACTCAGCTGTTGATATGTAACTAGATGTTGACATGATTAATGATTTTGGGAGTTACCATCTGAAAATTTTAACTCTAAGTTTTGTCTTTACTCATAATTATTGAATGATTTGTGTATATATATATATACATACAAGTTCTAGAAATATAGCTACACCACTAAAATTTATTTATGGCCATAAGAAATTGAAATTTTCCTTCATTTCTTGACAAGCAAAATTTTGGGTTTAAATAACCTCATCTTTACCTACCTAGCTACTCTATGAAGTGGAAAATAAAAATGTGGATATTGTTTATGTCTCCAAAAAGTTGTATGTTTGGTACTCACCAAATTTTCCTTTTTCATATTTTATGCATTTTCTTCATTTAATTTAGGCTACGTTTAGATTGATGCAAGATGATGAAATAGAGTGAGTGTAATTTAAAATATTTAAAATTTATTGTTTGGATGGATGGAAATGAGCAGAAGATGATAGAATATGATGTAATAAAAAAGGACATTGAGCCATTGAAAAATGAACCGTCCAAAATAAGGGATTGGTGATAAAAAGTAATTTAAACGAATAATATTATATGTGAAGATAAATTTATCCTTTGAAAATAACATTAAGATATACAATTGTGTTTAAAATCTATCTAATTACATTACATTTCATTATTATTTATTTAGCAAATAATATTTTAGAATATTATATTATAAACATCACCTTTTTTTCCTAAACAATATTATGATATGTTACTTTTTTTTATTCTGTTCTGTTCCATTCCATTCCATTAGATCACATTTCTTTATAAACTATTCATTTTCATCCATCCAAAGATAGTTTTTAATTTCAAAACTTTTTTTAGTTTTTTTTTTTTATTGTTGTTTGATTGTAACTTAAATAGAATTTGAAGTAATTAAAAAAAAAATATTTTACCTTTATTGGAAGAAGTTCAAATTTTGGAATTTTGGGAACAGTGATTATAAAGTTTTTTTATAAGGTTAAATTATCTAGATTATCTTTATTTTATTTCGTAAAATTATTTCATTTATTTCATAATATAGTTCTAAAAAAAATTATTTAATACATAATTTTATAATTTATAATAAAAACTTTCATTGATAACCAAACAACTAAATTTTCCCTAAATTTTATTGACAACATGATTAGCCAAACAAAAATCTCTATAAAAAAGGACAAGTCAAATGGGGGAAAAACCCTAACTTCCCCATTAATTTAACCCTAATTATGCATCATCAAATAGCTACAACATCACCTACTAAACTCTAGAAAATGATATGGATGTCACAAGTTAATGACAGATAATATTTAATTAGTCACTAATTATATAGAGATATAATTTTCTCCTCATTTATCCTCATACAACTCAACTTCTCTCCTTATTTCAAGAATTATCATTATGGCTATTGAGCAGGGGTGTTTAATAGAGAATAATAAAGACAATGGACTCTTCGATTACATAATAGAAAATGTTTTAGTTGTTGCAATTCTTGGGGAGATGTAAATAATAGCGCGCGTGTACCGTCGTCTATGTTTTTGGCGACGCTAAATGTAATAAATTTAGCACTGCCAAAAATAAGCAACTCTAATTAATAATAATTATTAATTATTACTATTAAATGATTTTTAGCTTCACCAAAAATAGACGATGCTTATTATTAATAATTATTATTATTGATACAAGTATTTTAGTGTCGCCTAAAATAGTCGACGCTAAATATATTACATATAATATCGTCAAATTCATAGGGGCCCTAAAATTAACATACAACATCTCTAATAAGTTCGATATAAGATGTTATACTTTTAGCGTCGCTGGTTTTTAGAACATTAAATGATATAATGGAGTTTCATTAGCAATAATCATAAGAGTTTAAAATTAGTTTTGTCTGTTTTAATCAGCCCTCATATAATTAGTTAAATTGCAAGGGCAAGTAGTCATTAGGTAAAGCACAAAAAGAGAAGGTGATTAATGCAACTGAAATGAGGACAATAATTCATTCACTAGGATAGGGAATAATTATTAATTAACATTGAAATTAAAATTTAAAAAAAAAAAAACAAAACACACATACACCAACCAGCTTAAATACACCCAAAGCAAATAATTAAAAAGGCATAGACAAAATGTGCAATTATCTACAATTAAAGGGGCCTCTATTTCAATCTCTTCAATCCATTAAAAGGGTTAAAAGAGATATTTCTTAAAGGACCCCCATAATAGACTTAATTGCATTTTAATTAAGAATTGGCCCGGAATGATCCAAGAGCTTTAATGGCTGCTGCCCTGAGAATGTATTGGTGATAGAATGCAGCAATGGCAGCTCCAATGTATGGTCCAACCCAGAAGATCCACTGTACAATTAACACATAAATAATAATATTAGTCCGGCCTTTCTCTCTTGCGAGCATCTGTACGAAATTTTTCGTATGGATATATGAAAAAGTACAATTTCTCGTCAGTGCGGACGCCCACATCTAAAATTTTCTAAACATTGAATCATATTCAATGTACATATATTTAATTCCTCATTTGGAAAAAATAATAATAATAATAATTGAATAGGGAAAATATATGTACTTGGTCATCCCATGCTTTCTCCTTGTTATAGATCACAGCAGCTCCAAAGCTCCTAGCTGGGTTGATGCCGGTGCCCGTGATCGGAATGGTGGCCAAGTGAACCATGAACACAGCAAATCCGATGGGGAGTGGTGCCAAGACCTTCAATTCGGAAACAAACAAACATCAATTTAACCATGAAAAACGATAATCAAATTGAGAATTAATCAACAATTTGTCATAATATCGCTCATCATAACTAAAGCAGCGTCATGACCGATCTTGATATTCTCGAGATTTAAGGTTATTTTTATATTTTGAAACCCTTAATCATAATATAATATTATAACATAAAAATTTGTAGCCATTGTTAGTTTTTTTGTAACTATAATTAAAAGAATGATTTCAGATCTAGTCATAGAGATAAATCAGTCCTAATTAATATCCTTCAAATTTAAATAAATTTAGACATGTAAGGGTATGATGTGATTTTCATATTTTTATCTTTTATCAATCAAGAGTTATTTTAGAAACTCGCTTAGGATGGGGCAAAGACCTAAACAAAATCTGAATCGAAATGCAGAATTAAAAGGGAAATGATCAGCTACTTACAGGAACATGGGAGTTGCTTGCGTTCCTCTTAGGATCAGTGGCTGAGAAAACAATATAGACAAGAACAAAGGTGCCGATGATCTCAGCACTCAATCCAGTGCATGTGTTGTATCCATCAGCGAGAACATTGACCCCACCTCCATACCTGTTGTAGTATGATTTTTGGAAAACCTTCACCAACCCACAACCACAGATTGCACCCAAGCACTGTGCTATCATGTACAATATTGCTCGGATTAGCGACACCTTGTGTCCCAACAACATCCCCCATGTCACAGCCGGGTTGATGTGTCCACCTGTACACCCCAGAGAAGATGAACGACTCTTTGTACAAAAAAAAATATATTATCAATGTTCTAAAAACGGCTTAGGCGATCTTCCAGCCGCTAAGTAGTGTTCAGTCGAATCGCCTAGCATGTTTAGAACATTTTAATAACATGTTTTTTTGGTTTACAAGTTTTGAATTCGAATTCAGTAGTGTTTTTTTTTTTTTTTTATAAGAGTCTATTACAGCCGAAGATTTTACATGTTTTGTTTAATCCTCGATCGTATGATTTAACTGCGGAGTTTATAACGTTTTCCAAATATATATATATATATGATCATATTTTCCAAACAAAATCTCCGGCTATTTTCTAACGTCTAGTCCATCTAGAACATGTTAGTATTGTCATGTTCGTTATAATAGAAGTAAAAAACGGCCTAGGGAATCTTCCCGCCGCCAAGTAGTGTTCAGTCGAATCGCCTAGCATGTTTAGAACATTTTATTAACATGTTTTTTTGGTTTACAGGTTTTGAATTCGAATTCAGTAGTGTTTTTTTTTATAAGAGTCTATTACAGCCGAAGATTTTACATATTTTGTTTAAACCTGGATCGTATGATTTAACTGCGGAGTTTATAACGTTTCCAAATATATATATATATATGATCATATTTTCCAAACAAAATCTCCGGCTATTTTCTAACGTCTAGCCCATCTATAACATGTTAGTATTGTCATGTTCGTTATAATAGAAGTAAAATTCTCGTACGAACGGGATTAGAGTAGAATATTGATCAAATTTCCATAACTATTGATTGAACAAATCAAATACGAATATCAATATCTTAAATCATATCTGTATCCGTTATCATCCTTACGATTTGGGAGAGGAACTCACCCGAAATACCGGCGGTGCAGTAAACAAGGATGAAGATCATGCCACCGAAGGCCCAAGCGATACCAAGAATGCCAACGCCGCCACACTGATCGGTATTCAAAGTAGGATCAGTCTGGCTCTTGTATCCAATCACAGTCAAGACAGTAACATAAAGAAACAGAAGAGTAGCAATGAACTCAGCAATAAGAGCTCTGTAAAAAGACCATTTGCCCAGCTCGTCAAAGTCTATTAACGGGGCTGGAGGAGGGTCATGATAGTCTTTTGCTGAGAACTCCCCGCCGACTTGCTGCTCTGCAACTTCCAAGTCTTTCCCCATAATTGCTTCTTAATTTTCTTTCAATTAATTTGTTTTGTAATTTGAAAAAACTACGAAGATAAATTAAAGAGGAAGCAATAAGTGTTTTTATGATTTTGTGCATAGAGTGTGATGAGGGGGGCTATTTATTGAGAGGAATTTTAAAAGATGTATGTGTATAAAATGACATGATTTAGCTTAATGATACTTATTATAAATTCATTTTTAGAAAAAAAAATCACATTATTTTTATGGATAATGTAAAAAATTATCAAAATATTAATTTTTTTCCCTTTTTTCTTATGAATACTTTCCTAAAATGAATTTTTAATGAGTATATTTCTCTTAGATTAATATTAGCGGTCCTTTTCATTTAGGGTCCCACCATTACATTTGCTTAACTGTTTGGATTTTTTTTTAAAATTTTTTGTTTCTTCAATGATTAATAAATAATTGTGATCGGGATTTCGGATCTCTTATAGTTTGATATGAGATTCGAGAAAAAAAAAATTATCCGAATTCTAAATTTTATCCTAAACATCTCAATTTTTTATTAGGATTCTGGATAATTTTCCGTCTCAATTCAAAATACCTATTGAGATTCATGACTATTTTTCATATGAAACATATGTCGTCAGGATATAACGGGATTAGACGATACGATCATATATACAAATATGTGTTGATTGTCATCCCTAATTTATAGTGGCCAATGAAAAAAAAACCGAATAAATTATATCGTCATATGTGAAACGAGATTGAGAAAATATAAATTCACATGGAAATAATCTTTTTGGCAAAAGAACTCGTGACGTTGAATGAAAATTTGAAGGCAGATTAAAAAAATTTAAAAACTTTTTGTTTTGTTCTTTCTTAATTATTATTGATAATATTTCGAATATTTATATATTAACTAAACTTTCACAAACCTTAAAAGCCATCCAAATAAATTGAGCTATCCTCAAAGCTTTTCATTATCTTATGTTATCAAAATATTTAAAAATTTAAAATAACAAAAACAAACAAACCCTAATTCCAAAATAATTAAGAGGACAAATTATAATATAAGTTGCAAGTGTTGTCCTATTTGTTGGCTGATTCGAATTTTTCTAGTCAATAAACCTAAAAGCTAATTAATTTAAATACAAAAATTGTGTGACAAATATGTGGTGGTTACTGGTTATGCTATTGGCCTCTCTGCAATTACGTGGCAGTGCATTGCTGTGACACGTAAGCAAAATTTGTATATAAATTTTTTTTTAGATTAAAAGCTGTATTATTATTGTTTTGTTGCTCCTTGATCTTCATGGAGATTACATAATCATAACTAAACTAAAGTAAATAAAATTATTATTTTTTTGAAATCGATTATATGAATTATCTAATGTCATTGTGTTAAATTGTCAGAAATCATTATTTTATCATTAAAATTCGATAAAATATGTCCTTTTTTTTATGATTTATGCATATGTCAATTTAAGTATTCTCCAAACTCGCTTGATACAATATATATATTACACTTTTCATATTTACTTTATATAAATAAGATTCTTTTACAACCATATGTTACTCACAAATAGGATGGCAAAATTCCTCGTGGTGATAGAGGACTGGTATATTAAGGGGTGGTAATGAGATAATTTTTATATCCGTTGGTTAGACAGATGAGTTACGAGTATTGATATACACATTCAGATAGAGGTAAAATCCTAGTGTGAATGAGGATCTGCACAATTGTCTGATACCTTAGGGGCATGTAAGGCCAAAAGGATAATTTTTATATCCGTTAATTGAACGAGACATATACGAATATTGACATCCTTATATCATATCCAACTTATTACCCGATACCTTAAGAGCATCATGATTTTATTTTAAGAGCGGCTAAATTCTTTCATATAATATTAATAAGCTAAATATTTTATTATGGAATCGACACCCATTTACGTCAAAGGTAAAAGATATAATTAGTATATGAAGGACATTCGTCTTTCTTTATAGCGTGGCAATGCATACCCCCGATGTGGCTTGGTGGTGAAGGGTTCAGAATCTCACCTTGAGGTTCTGGGTTCGAATCCATAGGGTGCAACTTCTTGTAAGAGCCTGGGGCAGCCGCGGGTTTTACCTGCGCCGCGGCTTAGAATGAGTGGTCTGGTGGCGGGGTTCCAAACGATTTCAAAAAAAAAAAAAAAAAAAAATTTGTGGCAATGCATACCTTTAGCTACATGAATGGTGTGGACCGACTCGAGGAGTTTTGTATTGTACACTTGGCATTGATCAATTACTTACTATGCCAAACGGATTTAGATTCGATATTAAATAAAGTTTTATATAAATTATAATCGATAGTTATTGAATAATATTTTAAATATAATTGAATTTTAATCGTGTATTATTATTAAAATATATATGATAAAAAAAAATTATATAAATTTTAACACAATTCAATTTAGTACTGGATCCAAATTTCTTGAAATGTGTAACAAAAGTTTTGGTGATAATTAGAGTAATTTACTAGGTAATTACAGTGACATAACCCTAATTAATTGAATTTATTTTTTAAAAAATTTTGTAACATTGACATGTCCTTTTGCAACAAATTTAATTATTTGAGCACAAGTCAAATTCACCCCCAAAAAAATTATATTTTTTTTAAAGAATTTTTTTTTTATATATATAAGACCGACCATCTTCACAATGTAGACCACTTGTATATTAGTGAAAATGCAGATTTATTATTGAATTGAACCGACCACTCTTGGCCCTGTCATTTTACATTCTGAAACTTTATTATATTAATCTTTATCATTTATTCCAACTAATATAATTAATTAATTCAATTTTTTCCTCTTTTTTATTTGGATTATTCTTGTGTGTGTGATCATAGTGGGTGTGGGATAGGCACATAGATGATTCGCTAAAACTATGAATTTGGGCTAAAATTAGGAGAGAAATTTATATATAGTGTATTTAATATATTCAGTCAATGAATGCATATATTATTGATTAATTTCGATTTTAATATATATTTGTTAATTAAAATCACAAATTTAAGAAAAATTAATACATATTATAATAAATAAGATGAAAAAATATCTCTATTATCTTAAAAGACCACACATTTTAAAAATTCATCTAAAACCTTAAAATTCCGGGCCGTCTCCATACACTATCACTTTAAAAAAAAAAATTTAAAATATTTTCTTCTGGTATTGGTCGGTGGCGTTTTTTACTTATTTTTTTGTTCTTTTAAACCCACAAATAGGTCATATTAATGTCACTTTGTAGATTAAAAACAAATTTTGATAGAGGCGGCTTAGTGCTAATTATTATAACTTGCAGGGATATAAACAAATAGTTTTGTTTCATGTGGCGGTGTACAAAAAAATGATCATCTATACTGGAGGGTGACCATGGTTTGTTTGGTTCGGTTCGATAATCAAACCGAACCGTTCAATTTTACGGTTTCAGTTTTTTTGGAACCGTAAAACCGAACCGAATCGAAAAATTTGATTTGGTTCCGGTTTGGTTCTCTATTAATTTTAAAGGAAAAAAATTGATTGGGTTCCGGTTCGGAATTGGAATCGAAACCGAATCGAAACCGAACCGAACCTTAAGATTACGGTTCCAAATTTAGGAACCGTAACAGAACCGTTTGGGGGTTCGATTCGGTTTTCGATATTAATCAATTCCGTAAATCTTCAAAGTAAATTATTTCGAAATGAATCCAACATCTCTATATACTAGCAATTCAGAGACACCCTGAAAAAAAAAAAAAAAAAAAAAACTCTTACGTTCTGCTTCGACAAGTGTCACTTGACCAGTTTTATCATATTGATTCTCCTAAGTTAATGTATCCCTTATATTATATTAATATTAAAAAATAGTTAAATTACACTAATTGTTAGGTCACCTTAGAGCACTTTTAAGCCGTTGTATAAAATTAAATTCGAAATTTATAATATTTGAACATTCGCATTAAAAATAGAATTAATTTGAGGAAGAGAAAATTAATATGTATTCTTTTCATTAATTTTTTTTTTTAAATGAACTCTCTAGAGATTTGGGCATTTATTATGGTTAAATCAATATTATGGAACGGGAAAAAAAGTGTAAAGTAAAAAATTTTATTTTTATTTAAACGGGTTCGGATTTTTAATCCGGACCCGGATCGTCCGGGTCTGAATCTGCTTACCATGTCTATTTGCCCCAAGTCATATCATTTGGAGACAATAAATAGATTTTTCTCATATATATTAATCTTTATTTGAAATGTCAAATTAAGAGTTTTTTTTTTTTTTTTTTTACTTCTTATTTCATATAAACAGGTAATAATTGATTTTTTACTCTGCATCTTATAATCAAATGCATATCAAGTATAAAATATTTAGTTTGGAAGTAAAAGACTAAAGATATTAAATTAAACAATTGAGTTAAATTTGGCATGTGAAGTAGGTGCATATTAATAAGAATAAATTGTTTTTAAAAACAAAATACCAATTTATCAAACCCAACCAATTAGCAATATATTATCCGCTTAAACAGTTTAGAATTTCGCCTAACAACATAGCCTCTCATTATGTAATGACTCGATTTATTATCAAGATATTGTCCGTTTTAACAGTGGACTATGTGATAACGGTTGGGTCCATTTTACTAGAAGTTTCTATTTTTTCAATCTATTCTTATGGGATTCTTATTGAAG
>SKCR01052530.1:0-18170 GCA_019454045.1 Zanthoxylum bungeanum | reverse complement strand
ATGGTGATCTAATCACAAATGATGAGAGTGCAATTTCCTTATACATAGTAATTTGCTACAACAAACACAATGATCTGTGCAAATAGTGACGCTATGGCTCAAATTATCCAACAAACAGCCCCTAAAACACTAAAAAACTGCATAAAAAAACTGCACTTTTAATCCTTAAGATATCACAAAACATTCTGCACTTAAAGCCTTTAAAAACATCAAAAACAGTAGCCTAAAACACCAAAACAGTGAGCTGAAACAGTGAGCAGAAATACAGCGAAAACAGCAGCAAAATGAGGTCAAAACAGCAAGAAAAACCGTGGAACAGCGAGTTGAGACGTTAAGCTAGTGAACCGGAAGAGTAAGGAGCTTTTATCCCTTCCGATCTCCGTGAAACGCAAGTCGGAAGACAACTTAAAAGGTTAGACCTGAGGGTACTTTTCACACTCATCTTTATTTAATCTTCGTTATTTATTTCAGTCGTATTTTAACTGTTTGTTGAATCTTGTTTGTGTATGATGAGTGTCTTGGGTATTGGATGAATGAAAAAGTGTTGTCTCTCGTGGTATATAGGATGGAAACCCGGACGTAAATTTCATAGCCGATTCCGAATGGACGGTAGTATGATCTGCACTCGGGATACAACTCCACGTACCACTTGAATAAACAACACTTGTTTGTTTTGAACGTCTTGGTTCATTTATTTTTCTGTCATTTGAATTCCGCATGTTACGTATTTATGTATGATGCAATCGAGTGCATGGGCTTAGTAAGTGCGATGTAAGGTCCCCTAATTGGAGGGGTCAAAATCCTTCACCACGATGCTTCGCCGCACCGATTGATGTGTGTTCGGTTGAATGCAAGATATGTTCAATCGGACACACTAAGTTTGATACAATTATCTTTATCTTTGTACATATTACAATGAAAAGCGCATGGGCTTAGTAAGTCGGGTTAAAGGCCCTCCGTTTCACGGGGATAAGATCCTTACCACGATGCTTCGCCGCGCCGAGTATCTTTGTGTTTACTTTTGCCTTTATTTATGCATATTATGTGTTTATTGCGCATGGGCTTAGTAAGTCGGGTTAGAGGCCCTCCGTTTCACGGGGATAAGATCCTTACCACGATGCTTCGCCGCGCCGAGTATTTTTGTGTACTTTTTTGTCTTTATTTATGCATATTATGTGTTTATTGCGCATGGGCTTAGTAAGTCGGGTTAGAGGCCCTCCGTTTCACGGGGATAAGATCCTTACCACGATGCTTCGCCGCGCCGAGTATTTTGTGTTTACTTTTGTCTTTATTTATGCATATTATGTGTTTATTGCGCATGGGCTTAGTAAGTCGGGTTAAAGGCCCTCCGTTTCACGGGGATAAGATCCTTACCACGATGCTTCGCCGCGCCGAGTATTTTTGTGTTATCTTTGTCTTTGTACATATTACAATGAAAGGCGCATGGGCCTATTGTGTTTGGTTAAAAGGTTCTCCATTCGGGGGAAGAAAAGCCAACGAGGCTACCTTTACCACGATATTCGCCGTGTCTTTCGTCTATTTGATTGCATCGTTTATTTTTGTCTTGGTTCGATCTTTTTGTCAGTGGTGTACCCATAGCCGAGCGCATAGCCTCCACTCACATAACCCACTGCCCTTTACCGAACTAGAACAACACAAGCAGTTTCCTTTACAAAAGACAAACAAGAACACGCCCAATACCCTCACCAAATTCATTCACACGACACCTGACCAATAAGCAATTCACGCATCAACCTTACACTGCCCCTGCAACCGTCACTTGGCCAGCCACAAATTCACCTCAAAACCAGCGCCACATAGCCTTGCCACACTCAAACAGCGCATCACCTAAAGCACACATACCGCCACAGCCCTTCACTGCACAGCCCCTTAAACGTCTATTCATCCCTCAACGCAGCCCCTGAAACACGCAAAAACCAACCAGAAAACTGCATCCATATCACCGAAAATACTACCCACTGCACTGCCTCAAATCACCGCAAACTACACCCAAAAACTCCCCTCCACTGCACGCTGAAACACTGCCCTCTACACTGCCACCTTTTCACGTCCATTCCGACCCCAAACCTGCCAGTAGCCTAAGCCTAAATCGTCCACTGCACAGCCCTTCACTGCCGAGAACAACCCCCCTCCACTGCCCTCCATTGCCGCACAAAACCCTTCCATATAGCCGCACATCACACTGCATTATACACCCCAAAACTGCACAGCGAACTGCTCAGAATCCCTCCTCAAAACCGCATGAAACAGTAGCCTAATACCTTTCCAAATACGCAACACGACCTCACTGCCTTAACCAATCAACCACACCATTCATGCGTATGTGAAATCTCATGTAGTCATTCTTATCTTAGTACGCATCATAATGAAAAGCACGTCCATTCCATTGGTTGCATCATTTGCATTAGTATTAGTTTAACGTACTACAATTCATATATCTATGTCATGATGACACATGAGTATTATTTCTTGTGGTATATCGGATGGAAACCCAGACGTAAATTCCGTAGCCGATTCCGAATGGACGGTAGTGCGGTCTGTACTTGGGATACAATTCCACGTACCACTTGGAAAAGTGCTCACATGTGTGCTTGTATGGTTAGCACGTGTGCTTGTGTTTTCATAATATGCCAATGAAGTCGTATGTTCATTGTTACTTTGATGTACTTTCAAGCATGCAATCTTAGATACATGTGAATTTAGATGCAAGCTTTATTTTATACATGTGAATTTAGAAGCATGATACTCTTGGAAATAAGTGTTGCTTAAGCTTGATTAAATTATCATAAAATCCTTTTATTACAAGTGACATAAGTAAGGGACCATTCCGAACCCAATGGTTTGAGGTCTTCCCTTGCGAGGGGTGAGTGCGGCCTTAAATCTTTGTCCCGGTTCACACCGGGTGGCGACTCCATGTTATTTCGTACTCCCAACTAGGCCGCGAGCCTAGAACAGCGTCGCCCAGGTTCTGTTGTCCACAGTCTGGCGACTCCACTGGGGATATGAGAATTGGCCCCGAAATATTGTCTTGTAATGAGTGGATTTATGTTTTAATTGGCCATGTCTATAGTGGATAAGTGAGGGTTTAATCAAGGGCACTTTGAGGCTAGGTAATGGTTTGGTGTCTTCCTTCACTCACTACCTTTCTAGAAGGAAAAGCTGTGAGGATACCTACATGACCATCTACTCGTAGCCTTTGTGATGGACTAATTTGGAGGACTCGTTGTTTATTCCTGACACCAAGCGATAAGAGCCTAAGAGGCTTGGGTATTTAAGTGAGCCTCGCTCCACCTTCCCTCTGGGGAATCTACAACGGGAAATCCATTTGACAGTCCGTCACACACCATAGCTCATTGGCACGTACCTTAGTGTATAAAAAGGGATACGCTCACTTGGTCGCCTGAACCCTTGAGTGGGGAGACCTAGTTGTGGGCTATCCTTCGCCGGTGAGAGCCTTTGTCCATACTCTTGCAAATCCACCCATAGACCGGTTTGTATGGTTAAAGTAACAATTATTTCCTTGAGAATGTGCTTATGGACCATCCTCATTTGGATGCAGTTGGACTATTATCAGAAATGCGGGCTTGCTGGGCCATTTAAACTGGGGCAAGTTCGTATTGTATGACTATTAGGCCCAAGGCTTCTGAAATGTTGATGGGCCATTATGTGAAAATTATTATGTTATGTTTGTATTATCTCCCTCCTATGCTTGTGTTTGGGAACATTATCGTTTGGATCCATTTGGACCATTTGTCATGGGATATGGACTTGTTGGGCCATTTAAACTGGGACAAGGATGTATTCCATGACTATTGGGCCAAAGGCGTCTAAGTGTTGGTGGGCCACCTTGTGCTTGTGTTCGGAATATTATCATTTGGATTTAGTTGGGCTCTTTGCCATAAGACATGAACTCGTTGGGCCATTTAAACTGGGACGGGTTCACTCTTATGACAGTTGTCCCAAAAGCTTCTAAAATGATAATAGGCCGATTTGTTTGAGAATTTTATTTTATTTAGTATGTTATATGTTACATGCATCTCATGCACCTCATGCATCCATATATCATGTTAACACCATCTATGTCTCCAAAAGACACGATAGATACCGTTTGGGTTAGAGAGAGAAGGAACCAGACTCACTAAGAGAACAGTTGGAACCATGAGTGAATCAGATAACGAAGTGTCCCGAATAGATCAGTTAGAGAACAGTCTTGCAAAGATCACTGAACAGTTACAGGCATTGACTACTGCTGTGGCTGGTATAGCTGGGTCCCGTACTGGGGGAAGTTCAGAAAATGCAAGGCAGGAAGTGCCTCCGGTCAGATTGGGGGATGATGTCCCCATTTTTGAGGATGATATGGCAGAATATGCAGCGGGCAGAATATCAGGGTCTCAGGCAGAGATACAGAAACTCAGGGATCAGGTTGAATCAGTCACCCGTAAGATGAGGGGTAAGAAGGTAAGAATGAAGATTTGCTAGAATATGGGACAATGACGTTTGAGGAGCAGTTGCCGGCGCAGTTTAAGATGCCGGATTTGGCTAAGTTCAATGGGAACGGGGATCCGAGGGTGCATCTCCGCCAGTACGTTGCAGTCATGAGTTCAGTTGGTCTATCTCAGCGCCAAGTGCAGAAGATGTTTGGAATGTCGCTCGAGGGAGCTCCCGTGGTATGGTACCACAGTTTGGAGAAGAAAGTTAAGGAAGATTGGAGGGAATTGGCAGACACCTTTCTAAAACAGTATGTCACGGACCTGGAGATTGACTTGTCGCTCCGCGACTTGGAGAATACCAAGCAGAAACTGGAGGAAAGTTTCAAAGAGTACGTGGATCGATGGAGGGGTCAGTTGTTGAAAATGCAGACTAGGCCCTCGGAGAAGGACCAGATTAAAATGATCATCAAGGGCACCAAGCCCTCCATCTATGGGAAGTTGAGGAGGATGACTTCAATGATTACGGATTTCCGACAGCTAAGGGAAACTGTCATGGACATTGAAGAAGAGGAGGCCGAGAACCGGAAGTTTTATGGCCAGAATAAGAGGAATTTTGGGGGGCATTCTGAGACAAGGCCCACTACTGCCGAGGTTACCGCCATCAGAAATAGGCGATTTTCCAACCTTGGCAGGCCTCTATCGAAGGTGTTTGAAAAGTTGAAAATGCAAGGACTCCTGAAACCCTTGGAACCTAAACCACTTCCAAGCCCTGTACCCCACTACCTTGACTTAAACTTATTTTGTTACTTCCACCAACAAAAGGGTCACGAAACTGACAATTGCCCCTGCCTTAGGCATGAGATCCAAGACCTCATTGACACCCACAAAATACCTGACCCAGAAACAGAACAGCCTAACACAAACAGAAACCCCTTACCCAATTACCGTGCTATACCACCACCCAACTACATGATCAACTCTGGCCTACCCGAAACCCTTGTCCTCCAAGCTCTCAACCACTCAGCTTCATTCATTGGGATAAGGGATGACAATGATGAAAGAACCATAGGCTGAGGACGAAGGCATTGCTGTTTCTCCAAGTTTATCTTGCTTTTTTTTAATAAAGACATTGATTTTGTTTGCTTGTTCGGACCTTTTCTCAACAATAATAAAGAAGTTCATTTCGCTTACTTGCCTGAATCTCCACTTCTCAACTTGCAACATGAGTGCATTTGAGAAAAGCATTCAACCTTAGTACTATGAAATTCATTGATGTTTAGAACACGGGGAATTCCCAAAAAAGCAAGCAAGCAAAAGATATGACGATCATTCAGAAATTGGGACATGGGGCAGTGAGACTATCAGACTTGGAAGGGAATGAGTTCACCGAGCCGATTAAAGTGGAAAGGTTGAAGCAGTACTTTGCCCGAGGAAGAATTGGCGGAAGACCTAACCCAACGGAATAGGAACTTCATCCATGCATGCATACACGTAACGTATTTTGGCATTCTTTTTGGTGTTTGTTTTGTTTTGTAAATCACAGGTTTCAACAACGCAAAAGAGAAAGCGTCAAATGCAAGTCAACCAAAAGCAGCGACAGTACAATATCAGCCTGGGGGCGAGGCCCACATCAGTATCAATATGGGTCGAGGCCCACATCAGTATCAGCCTGGGGATGAGTCACAAGGGTTGAGACCCACGTCAGTATCAGTTTTGGTGATGAATCCTAGGGCCGAGGCCCACATCATCAAATATTGGGAATGAATCCTAGGGCCGAGGCCCACGTCGTCGAAATTATGGAATGAATCCGGGAATGAATCCTAGGGCCGAGGCCCACGTCGTCAGAGTTATGGAATGAATCCAGGAATGAATCATAGGGTCGAGGCCCACATCATCAGAGTTTGGAACGAATCCGGGAATGAATCTCAGTTTAGGAATGAATCCGGGAATGAATCTCAGAATGTGGAAGGAATCCAGAGAAGGAATCTCAGAATTTGGAAGGAATCCAGAGAATGAATCTCAGAATTTGGAAGGAATCCAGAGAATGAATCTCAGAATTTGGAAAGAATCCAGAGAATGAACCTCAAAGTGTGGAAAGAATCCAGAGAATGAATCTCAGAATACGGAAGGAATCCATAAGAATAATCTCAAAGTTTGGAACGAATCCAGAAGAATGAATAAGAAATCTGGGGATGAATCCAAAGGTCGAGGCCCACATCAACTCAACACAACAGGCGGACCAGGTGACAGCTGGCGAGCCAGGTAAGTAAAAATGCATTGCATAACTTTGATAGGATTGTCCAAAGTCACACACTGCACAAGTCCCATCAAAGTGGGGGCGACTGTAGGCATTGCATTTTTTGCATGTGAAACCCGAGGATGAGTCTTATTTGGAGACAACTACCTCTTAAGTTGCGGAAACCGCGGGAAACGGACATCGGAAGGGAAGAGTCAAGAATTGACTCGTTGACGGATTAAGTTCACTAGTTTAGCCTCGAGTAACTCGTTTGATTCCTGCTTTAAAAATTGTGCAAGGCCTAAGACCCCACATCCAAGCCCAATCCAAAATAATTGAAACCTTTAAATGCATGTCACAAATTAAATTAACTTAGGATCCAACACATTAAAGTCCAACACCTAACCAAGCCCACCAACCAAGGCCCACTCCTCTCTTTGGCGCCAACTTCACATAATACACACACAAATTAAACCAAATATTAAATTAAATTAATTAGATAATGTATTTGAATTAAATATTTTAATTAAACCATTTACCAATTAAATAAAACACAAAATATAATCCTACCTAATCTAAACAAATCAAATAAATCATATACTAAATAAAAAGATGTCATGCCTAATTAAATCAATCCTAACCAATTAAAAAATATTGTGTTCCTAAATCAAGCAAATTGAAGATACTAACTTCCTAATTCACCAAAATTTTGTCCCCCCCTCAATCCTTTGATTTCCTTGTTTAAAACTAAATCATATCCTAATTAAATGCACAAAATCCCTTCCCTTGTCAACCCTAACCCTTCTCTATATAAACCACCCTTCACCAAGCCTCTTCCCCTCCTCTAGTTCACGCATATACACAAGAAAAAGAAGCCTTCCCATTGACGCCCATTGTAAGCAAGAAACAACAAGAATTTCTCTCCTTCTCCTCCCTCCATAGCCGAAAATAACAAGCCTTCCTAAAGCCACTGAAACCAGCCCCTGCACCCCTCTAAAACACGCCCAAGTAGCCCCTAAATCACCTTAAAACAGCAGCCCAAATCACCTTAGAGCAGCAGCAAAAATCCTCCCAAAACAGTCCCCAAAATCCCAAAAACAGTAACATAAAAACTGCACTATTTTAACATAAAAAACTGCACCATTTAACCACCAAAACAGCAGCAAAATCATCCCAAAACAGCCCCTAAAACACTAAAAAACTGCATAAAAAAACTGCACTTTTAATCCTTAAGATATCACAAAAAATTCTGCACTTAAAGCCTTTAAAAACATCAAAAACAGTAGCCTAAAACACCAAAACAGTGAGCTGAAACAGTGAGCAGAAATACAGCGAAAACAGCAGCAAAACGAGGTCAAAACAGCAAGAAAAACCGTGGAACAGCGAGTTGAGACGTTAAGCTAGTGAACCGGAAGAGTAAGGAGCTTTTATCCCTTCCGATCTCCGTGAAACGCAAGTCCGAAGACAACTTAAAAGGTTAGACCTGAGGGTACTTTTCACACTCATCTTTATTTAATCTTCGTTATTTATTTCAGTCGTATTTTAACTGTTTGTTGAATCTTGTTTGTGTATGATGAGTGTCTTGGGTATTGGATGAATGAAAAAGTGTTGTCTCTCGTGGTATATAGGATGGAAACCCGGACGTAAATTTCATAGCCGATTCCGAATGGACGGTAGTATGATCTGCACTCGGGATACAACTCCACGTACCACTTGAATAAACAACACTTGTTTGTTTTGAACGTCTTGGTTCATTTATTTTTCTGTCATTTGAATTCCGCATGTTACGTATTTATGTATGATGCAATCGAGTGCATGGGCTTAGTAAGTGCGATGTAAGGTCCCCTAATTGGAGGGGTCAAAATCCTTCACCACGATGCTTCGCCGCACCGATTGATGTGTGTTCGGTTGATTGAATGCAAGATATGTTCAATCGGACACACTAAGTTTGATACAATTATCTTTATCTTTGTACATATTACAATGAAAAGCGCATGGGCTTAGTAAGTCGGGTTAAAGGCCCTCCGTTTCACGGGGATAAGATCCTTACCACGATGCTTCGCCGCGCCGAGTATCTTTGTGTTTACTTTTGCCTTTATTTATGCATATTATGTGTTTATTGCGCATGGGCTTAGTAAGTCGGGTTAGAGGCCCTCCGTTTCACGGGGATAAGATCCTTACCACGATGCTTCGCCGCGCCGAGTATTTTTGTGTTTACTTTTGTCTTTATTTATGCATATTATGTGTATTGCGCATGGGCTTAGTAAGTCGGGTTAGAGGCCCTCCGTTTCACGGGGATAAGATCCTTACCACGATGCTTCGCCGCGCCGAGTATTTTGTGTTTACTTTTGTCTTTATTTATGCATATTATGTGTTTATTGCGCATGGGCTTAGTAAGTCGGGTTAAAGGCCCTCCGTTTCACGGGGATAAGATCCTTACCACGATGCTTCGCCGCGCCGAGTATTTTTGTGTTATTTGTCTTTGTACATATTACAATGAAAGGCGCATGGGCCTATTGTGTTTGGTTAAAAGGTTCTCCATTCGGGGGAAGAAAAGCCAACGAGGCTACCTTTACCACGATATTCGCCGTGTCTTTCGTCTATTTGATTGCATCGTTTATTTTTGTCTTGGTTCGATCTTTTTGTCAGTGGTGTACCCATAGCCGAGCGCATAGCCTCCACTCACATAACCCACTGCCCTTTACCGAACTAGAACAACACAAGCAGTTTCCTTTACAAAAGACAAACAAGAACACGCCCAATACCCTCACCAAATTCATTCACACGGCACCTGACCAATAAGCCAATTCACGCATCAACCTATACACTGCCCCTGCAACCGTCACTTGGCCAGCCACAAATTCACCTCACAAACCAGCGCCACATAGCCTTGCCACACTCAAACAGCGCATCACCTAAAGCACACATACCGCCACAGCCCTTCACTGCACAGCCCCTTAACACGTCTATTCATCCCTCAACGCAGCCCCTGAAACACGCAAAAACCAACCAGAAAACTGCATCCATATCACCGAAAATACTGCCCACTGCACCCTCAAATCACCGCAAACTACACCCAAAAACTCCCCTCCACTGCACGCTGAAACACTGCCCTCTACACTGCCACCTTTTCACGTCCACTGTCCGACCCCAAACCTGCCAGTAGCCTAAGCCTAAATCGTCCACTGCACAGCCCTTCACTGCCGAGAACAACCCCCCTCCACTGCCCTCCATTGCCGCACAAAACCCTTCCATATAGCCGCACATCACACTGCATTATACACCCCAAAACTGCACAGCGAACTGCTCAGAATCCCTCCTCAAAACCGCATGAAACAGTAGCCTAATACCTTTCCAAATACGCAACACGACCTCACTGCCTTAACCAATCAACCACACCATTCATGCATGTATTGTGAAATCTCATGTAGTCATTCTTATCTTAGTACGCATCATAATGAAAAGCACGTCCATTCCATTGGTTGCATCATTTGCATTAGTATTAGTTTAACGTACTACAATTCATATATCTATGTCATGATGACACATGAGTATTATTTCTTGTGGTATATCGGATGGAAACCCAGACGTAAATTCCGTAGCCGATTCCGAATGGACGGTAGTGCGGTCTGTACTTGGGATACAATTCCACGTACCACTTGGAAAAGTGCTCACATGTGTGCTTGTATGGTTAGCACGTGTGCTTGTGTTTTCATAATATGCCAATGAAGTCGTATGTTCATTGTTACTTTGATGTACTTTCAAGCATGCAATCTTAGATACATGTGAATTTAGATGCAAGCTTTATTTTATACATGTGAATTTAGAAGCATGATACTCTTGGAAATAAGTGTTGCTTAAGCTTGATTAAATTATCATATAAATCCTTTTATTACAAGTGACATAAGTAAGGGACCATTCCGAACCCAATGGTTTGAGGTCTTCCCTTGCGAGGGGTGAGTGCGGCCTTAAATCTTTGTCCCGGTTCACACCGGGTGGCGACTCCATGTTATTTCGTACTCCCAACTAGGCGCGAGCCTAGAACAACAGCGTCGCCCAGGTTCTGTTTTCCTACACGTTCTCTCTCTTTAATTAATATTTTATCCAGATAAAATATCTCCGTAATTAATCCCAGATTAATTTCTCTCTCTTCTAATTAATCCTAGATTAATTAAAGTGTGAGTTATACATCATCGGTGAATCTTCAGGAAGCGACCCATGAGATCTCCGGATATGTTGGCAGTAAATACGGTTGTCGGACTATCCGAACACGTAAGTACCTCGTACTACGTTTATACCGATTTACAAGACAAGGTTGGCTTCTAGCAAAGCGTCATGCCTACCCAATTCTCGAGAAATATTCTTACAGGAATATATAGATCTGTATCAAGCGTAGTATACCGTAATATTGTGTATATCGGCCCAGTATCGGATAGTCATGTGCTAGGGCTGGGGCTGGATAAGTGTCTGCCCCGTCCGAAGCACATGTCGGATGTCTGGTAACTAGTCTCTATAATCGGATATACATGACCTTGTCATAATATCCCGATGGCCGGCCAGCACTAAGAGACTAATACCGTATCCTGCGTGACATCATCTCCACTATGACTGAAGTGATACTTCCGTCTCGACATCACACCCAATACACTACGACTCTCTGATAAACCCAAAAGCGGTGTACGCAGAACCGGTTAAAGCCCTGTACCACCAAGACCAAAGTCTACCGATTATCGCAAGTATTAGCGATGCAAGTCTCAGGTTAAGACTATACACACCTACCTTGATTTTGGCCTCCCATAGACACAAAGTCATAATACCAATGGGATTCCGAGGTGTCTATCCAGAGCGAAGTTGTTTCCCGTACCATCGGTGAAACACAACCTCCTATCGCACTTGCATAAGTATCCAATACTTAAATATATGAGAACTATGCCGTTGTGCCCTCACAACGCGCACAAGTGCAATACTAGCCTATTCCGCATTATCGATGTCCTGTCTCGATAATACTCCGGCTAGGGATATTTAATGATTAATCCTTCGTGGACTGATACTGTCTTATATCATCTCAATCCAGGAACTAATCATATGGACCTCTCTTCATTTATACATATATGGTGATCTAATCATAAATGATGAGAGTGCAATTTCCTTGTCACATAGTTAATTTGTACAACAACACCGTGATCTGTACAAATAGTGACGCTATGGGTCATATTATCCAACAATGAGCGCGTATGGCAAGTAACTAAACGAATATTGCAAATTTAATACTTACCTCCCACTATTTTTCGGCGAGCCTCTAACCCTCTGTGGAGTACTCAGGAAACCTTGTTTCCTATTGGGCTAGGATCCCGTTAAATAATACACAATCTTGACTTTGGCCAACAAATTGTTTGATAATTAACTAGGTAGATCTCTAAGATCAATTGGATCCCATCCAATTCTTAGATCCAGTAGGTGGACATCCAAGTCCGAAACATATATCTTATATATTCCAATATATCTAATATATTGCCTAACCTTTTTTCCTCTGAATCAACTAAGCCTTGGCTTTGGCACAACAAACTTAGTGATCCCAGTTAAGCGGAACCCATTGACCTTGGAAAGCTTCGTAATAAATGTCGATGGACAAGAAGTGATCTTGACTTTGGCCAAAAAATCACAACTTGGACAAGACACCAATATGGAACAAAGCCTTCATGATTCAAACACATCCTCGACGGACAAAGGCCTTGACTTTGGCCAACAAACCAATGCCAGTCTTGGATCTTGAGTAAGAATCACTCAATGGAAGGAAAAACACTTAATATGATGTTGAGGATTTTTCGCGTGTAATTGGCAACCAATTAATTAACTTTGTTAAGGTCTCATCATCATACACCCTTAAATATGCATTCTAAACACATAATAAGGCGCATATAAATAAATATAATAATGATATGTGCATGGATATTTAAACATTGTTCCTAGAACAAATCTCTCCATTTCCTCTCTCCCGCTAGCACATGTATTACTTCTACCCATTACATAACACTTCTAAAGAAACCTCATTTACATTGAGGGGATTAGATGAGAAGAGAAATACATAGATTAAGGAGGTAATAGGCTGGACACGCAGGTCCAATTAATAAATTCTAAATTTATTACAACAATTTCCAAAATTGCCACACCCATCTAATATCCATCTGATATACATTATTCATGCATCACAACCATGTATTCACACAAGCATGTTATCAATCAATCTAATCCAATTAATTAATCTGAATATTAATGACCATCCAATGTTCAAACAACGATTTGATTTTGCTCGAGTCAAACTAGTTTTTCGAATAAGTACTCAAAGTACGAATTCTTGAATTAAATTAAACTACAACATTAAATCCAATTTAATATGTATTTAATACTAATTCACTATTTAATTCCAAATTAAATATTACACTTTATTAACTAACCTTTACGACTTAGATTCCAAATCTAATCGTTACGGGTCTCAAAGCCCGATTAACATCCAATGTTAATTTAATTAAAGTCCAATGGGCTTTTAATTAATTTCTTAAGGCATGGACTTTTGGTCAACATGGGTCAAACCCAATTACCAAAGCCCATTTAAGGAATCACCCTTATTTGCCAAGAAACCAATTTAGGCCCATTAGGCCCAATTAATATTAAAGGTCCATTTAAGTCATAATTGGACTTTATGGAAATGGTTTTGGGCCCAATTGGATCCAACCAATTTAGCCTAAACCCAACTTGGTACAACCAAGCCCATTTAGCCCAATTACAACTTTTAAGGCCCAATTCCAAAATAAGCCCAATTAATTAACTTACAAAATTCCAAATTTCACAATAAATTAATTAAAGTGTATGCCATATTTAATTACCCAAATTAACATTTCCAAAACACAAATTTGCACAATTAATTATGCCCATCAAGATCAAAACATGTCCAACATATTTTAATCAAAAATCAAACCCATTTCATGCTTCTATACTCACGGCATTTTGGGGTTTTTATTGTCCGATTCGGTTTCAATCAAATTAAATCTAAAATCAACATTTACCAATTGATTTCAACTCATCCAATGATTAAAATCAAAAAATACCATGATATTTAGGGCATTGTCATTCTCGGCCAAGCCTAGAATTTTGGGGAAAAATGATCCAATCCAATTTTCATGAAATTGATCCAATACAAATTCAATTAAACATCATTCAAGCATACTCAATCAATTAATTTTATCAAATCATGCTCAAAATCAATTTACCCAATTTTAACCCTAAGTTCAAGTTTCATGCTCAACTTCACTCTGATACCATTGTTGGGTTTCTACGGTCTAACCAGGATCGATTTAAGCAAAAAACTCATGTGCGAATACAACAAGGAAGTTGCAGAATACTTACAATGATCGGTTGAGCGATGCGAGGAATAAAAAAACTTCAAGCTTCCTCTAAGGTGGCTCACGGCAGTGGGCTTTTTCTGCTCTTCCAAAATTTCGGTCAACCTCCATGGATGTCCTCCATTGATGCTCCAAGCTCCAAGTTTTTGGGTGGTTATTCCAAGCTCACAAGTGCGGTTCCCTATCACATTCGCAAGACTCTAAAGCGTGCTAGCACTCGGTAATTTTTGCCGCAAAAATCACCTAGCTTCTCCTTCAATCTCACGGTGAAACCAGAAAAAGAAGGAAGAAAAAACTGCCCCTTGGGCGAGAGAGAGAGGAGAGGAAAGAGAGAAAAAATGTGTTTATGTTAGTTGTTGGAGAAAATGTGTTTCTAATACACTAATTTAATTTCAAAAATTCATTTTCCAAATATTTGATTTCCAAAAGTCATAGGAAATTAAAGCTTTGCCAACTACCACCATCAATCACAATGACAAGTTGTCACATCACTCAAAGTGACTAGACATAACATAAATCGATTGACTAGTGATTTGACGCTTGATGTTGTAGGAGTTTCAATCAAGTCCCAAGATCATAAATCATGCATAAAAACGAATAGAATACAACCAAGGAGTAAGGCGGAATTCATACTCACAATGATGGGTTTTGATGAAATGAAGAATACAAGCCTTCAAGCTTCTCAAACTCGCGGTAATGGAGCTCCTTGTGATGTTGGACTGCTCGGTTTTGGTCCTTCTTGTCTCTCCAAGATTCGGCCATGGATGGACTCCATGGAAGCTCCAAGCTTCAAGCTCCAAAATTGATTCCAAGCTCACAAATTCGTTTCCCTATCACCTATGTATCACTCATGGTGTGCTAGCACTAAGTCTTCTTCCTTGCTTCCCTTTGATTCAGTCAAACCAGAAACATTTGTGAAGAAATCGGCTTGAAGCCGTGAGAAGAGGAAGAAGAAAAAGAGAGGGAAAAGAGAGAATGCGTATGTCTTGCATGTGAGAGAGAGAATATAAAGCTTTAATATATATATTTATTATATTTACCAAGTAAATTAAATAAAACATATATATTACTTTAATTCAAAAGTCAAAAAGTAAAAAGCAAATGTTGCTTTTTCAACTTCTACATCAATCACTCAAATCAAGTGACAACATGTCACATAACTCAAAATGACATTTGATTTGACGCTTGATGTGACTATCGATTTGACGCACGATTTGACTTGCGTGCCGCACTCGAATTCGAAATGTGAATGCGCTCGCAAATAATCCCGGGCTCGGGTTCGCTAATTCCAAATTAACGAATTTTCCGTCGCATCGTAATTAAATGATTACGCCTAGCGAAATCACTATTCACGTCGCTAACGAATTAATTCTAAATTAATTCGTTCGCCCGAATTAAAATCTAATTTTAATCCGCGTCGAAATCCAATTTCTAATAATATATCAAATATATTATTTTATCGATTAATTCCAAATTAATCGTTCTCTCTCTTTAAACGATATTTTATCCGAGATTAAATATCTCCGTAATTAATCCCAGATTAATTTTCTTTCTCTTCTAATAAATCCCAGATTAATTAAAGTGCGAGTTATACATCATCGGTGAATCTTCATGAAGCGACCCATGAGATCTCCGGATATGTTGGCAGTAAATACGGTCGTCGGACTATCCGAACACGTAAGTATCACGTACTACGTTTATACCGATTTACAAGACAATGTTGGCTTCTAGCAAAGCGCCATGCCTACCCAATTCTCCAGAAATATTCTTATAGGAATATATAGATTGTATCAAGCGTAGTATACCGTAGTATTGTGTATATCGGCCCAGTATCGGATAGTCACGTGCTAGGGCTGGGGCTGGATAAGTGTCTGCCCCGTCCGAAGCACATGTCGGATGTCTGGTAACTAGTCTCTATAATCGGATATACATGACCTTGTCATAATATCCCGATGGCCGGCCAGCACTTAAGAGACTAATACCGTATCCTGCGTGACATCATCTCCACTATGACTGAAGTGATACTTCCGTCTCGACATCACACCCAATACACTACGACTCTCTGATAAACCCAAAAGCGGTGTACGCAGAACCGGTTAAAGCCCTGTACCACCAAGACCAAAGTCTACCGATTATCGCAAGTATTAGCGATGCAAGTCTCAGGTTAAGACTATACACACCTACCTTGATTTCGGCCTCCCATAGACACAAAGTCATAATACCAATGGGATTCCGAGGTGTCTATCCAGAGCGAAGTTGTTTCCCGTACCATCGGTGAAACACAACCTCCTATCGCACTTGCATAAGTATCCAATACTTAAATATATGAGAACTATGCCGTTGTGCCCTCACAACGCGCACAAGTGCAATACTAGCCTATTCCGCATTATCGATGTCCTGTCTCGATAATACTCCGGCTAGGGATATTTAATGATTAATCCTTCGTGGACTGATACTGTCTCATATCATCTCAATCCAGGAACTAATCATTGGACCTCTCTTCATTTATACATTATGGTGATCTAATCACAAATGATGAGAGTGCAATTTCCTTGTCACATAGTTAATTTGTACAACACACCGTGATCTGTACAAATAGTGACGCTATGGGTCATATTATCCAACAATCTCCCACTTGGCACATAGCCAGTCACTCGAGTGTCTAACACCCGAACTATGTACGGTTCGCTCAAATTGCTGAGGAAAGGGTTTCGTCAGCGGATTTGCGTAATTATCTTTTGACGCGATTTATACGATCATCACATCGCCACGATGTATGATCCGAACGAATCAGATGAATATAGAAGTATATATCTGGATCGTCGATGAGACCTTTAATTCCTTAGCCTGTGCTGACGCCTAGCTCAGCTGCTAAAAGAACTATATCTAATCTAATTAGATTTATTATCGATCCAAATGGCTTCTATTGCTGCCTCAGCTGCAGCAATAATCCGTATTTATTGTTAATTCGGTAACAGTTATCTTGCTCGGAATATTTCCAGCTTACTGTCCCGTTATTCAAACTTTATAGTACCGCATTATTTACCGGTTTGGAAACTTGCAGCAGTGATCCTAGTCACTTCAAGTTCTCCTACTCCAAATTTAAGACAGCATCTTTAGTTCTCTAAGATACTAATAGAAGTCCTTAACTTCAATCCAATGACTATCACTTGGATTGTCCTGATTGTGACTCCATATGCTCAAGCGTATGAGACACCATATCAAGTACATTTTAAATGTACAATTTCCCAGAGAGTGTTAACAACTCCAAATCTATCCCAGTAGATCTTTATTCCTTGAATAAAGGTTGTTACTCCCCAGAATTCTACGGAGAATTTCTTATGAAAGCCAAGCTTTCACCGATTGCTTTATGGGAATTTCATTTCCAAGAAATGACATATTATCATTATTTTACATGACATTCATGTTAGTGCACTCCCACTAACCTTTTATATACACAAAAATCATTTCGTTTTGAATTAAATCATACTCCATTATGATTACATCAAAACGATAATTCCTAGAACCTATGCTTGCTTCAATCCAAACATGGATCGAATAACCTGCAAACCTTGTTTGCTTGTTATGGTACGATAAAACCGACAGGATGTTATAAAAATCCTCCGAAAGGTTTCCTTTTCAGGAAAGCGATTTTCCGTTAAGCTGTCATATTTCATAAATGAAATACACAGCTTTAGCAAGCATTATCCAAATGGGTTTACAATGGCAACAGGTAAAAGGTTTCGTCGGAATCAACACAAGTTGATAACTCTACCTTTTCTTTACAAGCCTAGCTTAGTACGTTGGTATGTTGCCTTCCATGTATGTCTTCCTTGAAGACTTATAAACTACCAATAGGCACAATGCCTTATGGTACATCAACTAGTATCCAAACTTGTTGATATACATGGAATCCATTTTTGGACTCATGACACTGTCATAATAGGGAGTTGATTCCTTGTATCACTACCTTATTCGTAATCAGTTGGTGTACCTTAAAAGATTAACATCTTTATGAGGTGAGATCAGAAACCCATACCCTAGGTTGTTTTCTGACTCTCCTGATCTACGCGGTTCTTGTGT
>SKCR01052529.1:0-18067 GCA_019454045.1 Zanthoxylum bungeanum | reverse complement strand
TGTTTGCCTAATTTGTGGCAAACGGGGTCACTGGAAGCGTGACTGCCGTATGGACAAGGCAGACATGAAGGAAGTGAAGGCGGGTAAGGCTCCGACTTCAGGTATGTTTGTTATTGTAATAAATGTGTTCACTACTGGTTTTAAAAAAATTGGATTTTTGATACTGGATGTGGTACATACATATGTGCTGATGTGCGGGATCTGCTGATTAGCAGGAGACTGGCTTCAGATGAGATCGACCTGTGAGTCAGAAACGAGACGAGAGTCGCTGTTTTGGCTATGGGAACCTAAGTTTTGGAACTGCCCTTTGGGCATGTACTTAAATTAGGAAACTATTATAATGTACCTAGTTTGACTAGAAACATTATCTCTATATCTAGTTTAACCCGTTGCAGGTATACCTTTATGTTCCATAACATTGGGTGTTTTGTTTACAAAGATGATATTGAGATATACACATTAGATGTGAATAACGGTATTTATATTTCGAATATAAATGAATCTCAAACATATAACATGACAAACAAAAGCTCAAATTGAGTAAATCAGATGAGACTTATTTGTGGCATTGTCGTCTGGGACACATTAATAAGACTCGTATATCCACACTTTCGAAGAGTGAATACTTGGACGGATTTGATTCCAATTCAAATGACGTCTGTGAATCTTGTTTATTAGGCAAAATGTCTAAAACGCCTTTTAGCAGTAAGGGTATACGTGCCACTGAGCTGTTAGCCCTCATTCATGGTGACGTATGTGAGCCCATGTCTAGCTAGGCTAGAGGTGGATATCAATACCTCGTAACCTATACGGATGTTGCATCTTGTTATGATTATGTGTATCTTATGAAACACAAGTTGGAAACATTTGATAAGTTCAACGAATTTCGACACGAAGTAGAAAAACAGACCGGTAAAAGTATTAAAGCATTAAGGTCGGACCGTGATGGAGAATACTTAAGTAATGAGTTTCTCGATTACTTGAAAGAGTATGGTATTCTTTCACAGTGGACTCCTCCTGGAACACCTCAATTGAGTGGTGTGTCCGAAAGGAGAAACCAAACTTTGTTGGACATGGTAAGGTTAATAATGAGTCGCACTGAACTACTAATTTCCTTCATGGGATACGCATTGAACAATGCAATACTTATTTTGAATAAGGTTCCGACAAATTCTATTGGACAGACTTCATATGAAATATAGACAGCATAGAAACCGGTTTCTCATTCCTGAAGATTTGGGGATGCTGGGCATATATTGAATGTTTGGATGATGCCAAACTAGAACCCAAATCGAATAAGTGCCTATATGTAGGTTGTCCTAGGGAAACCAAAGTATATTACTTATACAACCCAGAAGAGAACAAGGTATTTGTTGCTTTCCATGTGGTTTTCCTTAGAGGAATTCCTAAATGTAGTGGTAAGTGGGAAGAAAGTAAAAATCGATGAAAATCAGAGTAATACTATTCCTGGGACCAATCCTTAACGAAACACGAATAGTTCATCAGGGATGAGACTGTTCCACAATCGTCTAATACATAAGAACCGCGTAGGTCGGAGAGAGTTAGAAAACAACCTAAGAGGTATGTGTTTCTGATCTCACCTCACGTAGACATTATTCTCATTGAGGATAAAGAACCGGCTATGTATAAGGATGTGATACGAGGTATCGACTCCATTTATGGCAAAGTGCCATGAAGTCCGAAATGGATTCCATGTATACAACCAAGTTTGGACACTGGTTGATGTACTAGAAGGCATTGTGCCTATTGGTAGAAAATGGGTCTTTATGGTGAAGACAGACATGGATGGTAACATATAAACGTACAAAGCTAGGCTTGTAGCGAAAGGGTATCATCATCAACATGGTGTCGATTACGACGAAACCTTTTACCCGTTGCCATGATTAAATCCATTCGGATAATGGTTGCTATTGATGCATATTTCAATTATGAAATATGACAGATGGACGTCAAAACCGCTTTCCTTAACGGACACCTTTTGGAGGATGTTTTATACAACACCCTGACGATTTTCTCGTGTCAAAACATGCAAACAAGGTTTGCAAGTTAAATCGATCCATTTATGTATTGAAGCAAGCATTATGTTCTTAGAACCGACGTTTTGATGAGATCATAATGGACTATGGTTTCATTCAAAACGCAGATGATTCTTGTGTATATAAGAAGGTTAGTGGGAGCGCACTGACATTGGATGTCCTATACGTTGATGATATATTATTTCTTGGAAATGACATTCCTATATTAAAATCGGTGAAAGCTTGGCTTTCATTAAAATTCTCCATGGAATACTTGGGAGAGGGAACCTTTATTCTAGGAATAAAGATCTACTGGGATAGATCTAAAAGTTGTTGGCACTCTCCGAGAACTCGTACATTGAAAGATATGTACGCGACCTGATGTCTCATATACTTTGAGCATCTGAAGTCACAATCGAGCCGATCCAGGTGATGGTCACTGGATTGACGTAAAGAATGTCCTTAAGTATCTTAGACGAACTAAAGATGATTTCTTAATCTATGGGAAGGAGAACTTAAGGTGACTGGATTCACCAATGCAAGTTTCCAAACCGATAAAGATGACTACAAGTCCCAATCATGCTACATATTTTGTTTGAACAACGGAACAGTGAGCTGGAAATCTTCCAAGCAAGAGACTGTTGCCGATTCCACAACAGAAGCGGAATATATTGCTGCGGCTGAGGCAGCAAAAAAAGCATTTTGGATCTATAAAATTCCTAATTGGATTAGGAGTAGTTCTGTTAGCAGCTGAGATGGGCTACAACACAGGCTAGGAATTACGGTCTCATCAATGATCCAAGTATGTACTTCGACCATTTCATCTGATCCGAGAGATCATACATCGTAGCGATGTCAAGATCAAAAGATCGTTTCAGATGATAACTTTTCATATCCGCTGACGAAAGCGATATCTCAGCATAAGTACGAGCGAATCGAACATATTTCAAGTGTTAGACACTTGAGTGATTGGCTATAGGCCAAGTGGGAGATTGTTGGACAATTATGACCCATATCCTCATTATTTTGTAAAGGACATGGTGTTCTTGTACAAAATTAACTATGTGACAAAGGAAATTACTCTTTTATCATTTTGTAATTTAATTACTTAGATATATAAATGATAAAAGTCCATATGATTAATATCGAATTAATAAGATATAAGACAGTATTAATCCACGAAAGGTTTAATCATTAAATATCCATAGTCGTAATATTATCGAGACTGGACATCGATAATGCGAAATAAGCTAGTATTGTACTTGTGCGCATTATGGAAGCTTAACGACAGAGTTCTCATATATTTAAGTATAGGATACTTATGCAAGTGTGATATGAGGTTCTGTTAGCCTTTGGATCGGGATCAGCTTCGTTCTGGATAGACCCCTCAGAATCTCATTGGTAGTATGACTATGTGTCTATGGGAATCCGAATCAAGGTAGGTGTATTTGGTCTTAACCTGAGACTTGCATCGCTAATACTTGTGACAATCAATAAGCTTTGGTTTTGGTCGCCCAGGGCTTTAACATGTTCTATATACGCCTCTTCTGGGTTTACTGAGAATCGTAGTGTATTGGGTGTGATGTCAAGATGGAAGTATCACTTCAGTCATATGGAGATGAAGATCACGCAGGATACAGAATTGGTACTCTTATATGCTGTAGCTATTGGGATAATGTGACAAGGTCATGATTATCCGATTAAAGAGACTAGTTGCTAGTGATCTGATATATGCTTAAAACGGGGCAGACACAATTCCAGCCTCAGGCCTAGCATGTGACATCCGATACTGGATCGTAATACGCAATACTTAGTATACTACGCTTGATAAAGATTATATATTCCTTAAAAGAATATTTCTGGAGAATTGGGTAGGCACGGTGCTTTGCTAGAAGCCAACCATGTCTTGTAAATTGGTAAGAACGTGGTACTAGGTACGCACGTATTCGGATAGTCCGATAACCATAATTAATTTGGGATTAATTATGAGAGAGAGAAAATTAATCTAGGATTAATTGCGGCAAGAATTTATCTGGGATAAAATTCTGGTAGAAGAGAGAAATTGATTAATTTGAAATTAATCGAATAATTAATATAATATATTTGATATATTAATTGAAATTAGATTTCAAAGTGGAATTAAAATTGGATTTTAATTCGGGCAAACGAATTAATTTAGAATTAATTCGCAAGCAACTTTCGTAATAATTTTGCTAGGCATTATTATTTAATTAAATTGGATTTAATAATGTCGCAATGGTAAATTCGTTTAGTTCGAAATTAAACGAACCCGGGTCCAAGCGAAGTTGCGTGTTGAGTTAGCCAACTTAAATTTGGAATTTAAAAGTGGTGGGACCCACTTCGCTTACATCAACATATTAGACATGTGATGGAAGTGGTTGGGCTTGATTCATGGGTTTGATTTGGTTGATTAAAGCTTGGCTTTACTTATAACACACTAAAACCAAAACCAACACTCAACCTTTGTATAAATCAATTAAGTCAACTTTGGAAGTGTGATGAGTTACCATTCACAACATTCTCTCTTCTTCTCCCTTTGTGTTTTCCGTGAACCTCTCCCTCTCCCATGGAGTTTTTGTTGTAAAAATTATAGTAAGCTAGCACTTCAAAGAGCAAACAAAGTGATAGGGAAACCAATTCCTTGAGTTTGGAACACAAAGAAAAGCTTGGAGCTCTTCACAAAATATAAATTTTTGAAATACACATCCGATCAATGTAAGTTTTTCCGCAAATCTCTTGATCATTCACACACTAAATCATGTATTAGAGACCTTGGGCATGTCTAGGACACTCTACACAGTTACTGTCATTTATACTGACTATTCTTTATTTGCCTTCTTACACTTTAGAATGCTCATCCTTCAATTATCCCTCGAATCTTATCTTGTTAAGTGTCGTCTTGATCTTAACAATTTCGGTATTCTTAGTTTCCTTGAGTTATCCTCTACATTATCTTCAATGGTGCATTGCGAAAAGAATATATGAGTCACTATCATCCATCTTTTCTCCTTATTTATATGATAAAATTTTAGTCTTTCCCAAATTATGAAAATCTTACTATTTCATAATATCGTAGAAAATTTATCTTATCATTATACACCTCTGTTATTGTTTGTCTGGTATCTATTTAATTATCATTCTATCTCAACACTTTCACCTCTACCTTTCACTTGATGTCCTTCATGTCTTATTTCTTGTTCTTAATTATTTTCGGAATTTCTGGTTCCTCTGCCTCTGTCTTTTACCTTGAGGGGCATTACCCTTACAATTCTCTAGTTGTGTCTATCGTTGGTTCTTTTACATTCCGTTATTGCTTAACCACTATTTTCTCTCTTAATCATCTCATATAGATTGTCTTTCTTCTAAACCTTTTTACTTAGCACCATTTTCTCATTTTACCCCATTCTTGTACTAGATCAAAAAAAATTTATATTTCAGCCTACTTTACTGTGTATTCAATTACTCCTGGGAATGTCTTTTAAAATAAAAATCGGGGTCCATCTTTACTGCTGTTGTATAACGAGGATTGGGTGGGTGGGGTTGAGCCATGACGTCTTACTGATGGCGGTAATCTCAATAGCTTCTCATGCCTATAGTCCTATAACTTTCTATGTTTACATATCTGGCTCGATTCTTGTACTAAAATTCTTCTACTAGTTACTACTTGAGTTTCCTGCTTCAACTTTACCCTTGATCCTCCTTCCTACTATCGATCATACTACCTCTTATTGTAGACCTTCTCTAGAGTCATGTCCTCTAAAAACTCCATTGTGCTACCTTTGTACTTCTTTTCACTAATCTATATTGCTTGAACGTATGCGATCATTACTTACCCTCAGAGTCCTTCTATACTTTCTCTATTATTGCTCTTTATAAAGTTTACTCCACTACTTAGATTTTCTTCCCATCCCAGTTCCTTAAACTCCTTTCGTCTCTACTCCCCTGAAACTCCATCAACTTTGATTTCTTAGGATACCTCTATTAAATTCTTTGGTTCAGGTGCCATTCTCTTACTAGTTCTTTCATCACAATACAATGAGATTCTTTATAAATTACATATGTTGCATTCTTGAGAATTGTCCTCTTTAGTTTCTTACTCTTCTGAGTCTTTGTCTCCTTAAGGTTTCAATTCAATGATGATTTCTAGATTTAGCTCTATTTTATATGTTTTCAAACTATTCTATCTCATATAAAAACATTACCATCTTATGATTCTCATCTATGTCCCATTGCACTCGTTGGCTCGGAGATCTAGCTATCTCATAATATATCTACTCCGTCAAATATGCTTCTTTTCTGGTTCTTTTCCTTGCTGGGCTCTAAGTAGAGAGGTGTGTACATGTATTCCATAAGAATCTGTGATTTGCATTCCTTATTATTTTCATAAACTTTGTGACAGTCTGGTTAAGTGTCCATAAGCTTACTTAGAGTTTGGGCTACTGAAAGGCAAAAACTAATATTTGTTCCATTAGAAACCTCTACAATTATATCATTTTTTAGGATTCCTCGACTTTCATTACCTATTCTGAGGTCTTTGCTTTACATTTATGCCTTTAAGATATGTTATCTCGGTCACTATATGTATTGAACTCTTTGTTACTTTTTACCTCCTCCTATATACCCTCTTACCCTTTTTCTTAGTTCTGGACTGAGGTGATGAGGCAAGCACTGGTCCATTTTTATTGGCTTCTTCATAAACTTCTATTCTCCGTTCTTACCGTAGGCTACAACTATGTCATTTAACCTGGGTGCTCGTAAGGATACTTTTGTTAACTCTTGAGTAACTCATATTCCATGGGTCTGTCCTTTTATTCTTTCACAAATTTCTATCGATGCTAGTTGGATCTATAGATTCTCACTAGTTCTGTGATCTTTCTCTTCTATACTTGGGTCAGGTTTTTTCTTTTCTATCCCTTAAAACATCCTTAGTTCTCATCTGTGTGGTCTATCATTTAGTGCATCTATTTCTTACTTTGTACAAATTCTCATCTAACTTCTTTATGGTTATCTTTACCTAGTTCTGGTATAAGGTGGGGCAGAAGTCTATATCTCAATTGGTGTCGACGTCCTTGTTCTAATACTTTGTGTCCTGGTAGAATCCATCACATATATAAGGTAGGTATGAGATAGGTTTTATCAGAACAACTTCCGTAACCGGTATTACCGAGGGGTAAGAATCTGTGTAGTTTAGTGACATATCTATATCGGGTTTCTTAGGGTAAGATAATTTAATCAGCTCTATTTACGTCTTTCTTTTATTTACTTGCATGTCTGGGTTTTGGGGATCTATACTCCCTTTTTAACATCTTTAATTCCTTGGGGCTCCATGTCTAACTCTGATTTCTCACCTCTCTTATACTTCTTACTATTCTTTGCTAGTCGGAGGGCTTGCCATCTATACAAGGTATTCCACTGCTATTGATTTAGTTTAAATTAATTTCTTTCACTATTCTTACTTTTACTCAGACTTGTTGTATTCCTTCTTATTGCTATAAGTTCTAGTATTCTCTTTATCATCAACTTCTGTAACTTTCCCACTTACTGTCTCTGGTTACTTGAACATCTATGTATTTTTCCTTACTTTTCTTTCTAGCTTTCACTTTCTCTTCCTACTTTCCTGGGTGGGAATCCTTAGAACTTTAATATTTCTTTTTGTCTCTTTACTTTCCTGTTTCTGGCTGCTTAAACATCTATGCATCTTTTCTTCCTTTCTTATAGCTTTCTTTTCCTACTCCCTTAAGTACTTGCATTTTCTAGTTTCATAGCTTAACTTAATCTTTTACTAATAATTCTGAATAATCATGGAATTATTCGTAACTAGAGAAAGAATTAAGATTACTTAATGGGAAGAAATTCAAGCAGCCTGGGAAATACTTACTAACCTGTCTATAGGACTTGAGGGCGTACTCGTGAATCGGATACTGGAGAGGTAATGCCTTATATACTAGTATCTCTATACAAGACCCCAGCACTCTGCCCATTGCAGTCACTGACTCCCTAGACCATGTTTTGATACCATCTTTAGAATATCCCCAATCCGGGAGAAGCTACCGATAGGGAATAGTGTTGGGTTTCTACGGTCCCAAGGATCGATTAAAGTAATGAAACAGAAGTGTGAATACATCAAAGAAGTTGCGGAATACTTACATTGAGCGGTTGAGGCGATACAACGAAGAACAAAACTTTTTCTGCCCTCATTTGGAAGCTCACGGCAGTGAGCAGTTTTGGCTCCCCAAAAATCGGCCATGGTCCTCCATTGATGCTCCAAGCTTGGTGAAATGATTCCATGCTCACAATTAGGTTTCCCTATCACCTTAGGATGACTCCATTGTGTGCTAGCACTCTTGATTTTGCAAAAAAATCACTAGGTTTGCTTCTTCTTGCTCTCGGCAGTGGCCAAAAACCATAAGAGGAAAACAACCCATTTGGGCGTGAGAGAGAGGGAGAAGAAGAGAGAAAGATATGTGTTGGTTGGTGGCAAAATGTGTATTTAATACACTAAATAAATTTCCAAATTCATTTACCAAATTTTTGGCTTTCCAAAAGTCAAAAGGCTTTAAGCCTTAACCACTCCCATCAACTATTCACATCAATCAAGTGACAAGTTGTCACATCAATTGATTGACTAGCGATTTGACGCTTGATGTGACTTACGGGCCGCACTTGAATTCGAAATGCGAGTGCGCTCGCAAACACTCCCGGGCTCGGGTTCGCTAATTCCAAATTAACGAATTTTCTGTTGCGACGTAATTAAATAATTATGCCTAGCAAAATCACTATTCACGTCGCTAACGAATTAATTCTAAATTAACTCGTTCGCCCGAATTTAAAATCTAATTTCAATTCCGCGTCGAAATCCAATTTCGTATAATATATCGAATATATTATTTTATCGATTAATTCTAAATTAATCGTTTTCTCTCCTTAAATGATATTTTATCCCAGATAAAATATCTCCGTAATTAATCCCAGATTAATTTTCTCTCTCATCACTAATTAATCCCAGATTAATAAAGTACGAGTCATACGTCATCGGTGAATCTTCGGGAAGTGACCCATGAGATCCTCGGATATGTTGGCAGTAAATTCGGTCGTCGGACTATCCGAACACGTACGTACCTAGTACTACATTTATACCGATTTACAAGACAAGGTTGGCTTCTAGCAAAGCGCCATGCCTACCCAATTCTCCAGAAATATCCTTACAGGAATATGTGATCTATATCGGGTGTAGTATACGTAGTATTGCGTATTTCGATCCAGCATCGGATGTCACATGCTAGGCCTGGGGCTGAATTGTGTCTGCCCCGTACGAAGTACATATCAGATCTCTGGTAACTAGTCTCTATAATCGGATAATCATGACCCAGTCATATTATCCTGATGACTACAGTACATAAGAGAACCAGTTCCGTATCCTACGTGACCATCATCTCCACTATGACTGGAGTGATACTTCCGTCTTGACATCACACCCAACACACTACGATTCTCAATATACCTAGCAGAGGTGTACACAGAACCTGTTAAAGCTCTGGACGACCTAAAACCAAAGTATATTGATTGTCGCAAGTATCAGCGGTGCAAGTCTCAGGTTAAGACCAAATACACCTACCCTGATTTCGGACTTCCATAGACACATAGCCATACTACCAATGGAATTCCGAGGGGTCTATCCAGAGCGAAGCTGTTTTCTGTACCATCGGTAAAACACAACCTCTTACTACACTTGCATGAGTATCCTATACCCAAATATATGAGAACTATATCGTTATGCCCTCACAACGCGCACAAGTGTAATACTAGTCTTTTACACATTATCGATGTCCAATCTCGATAATACTCTGACTAGGTGTGGGACACAGAAACTGGACGACGCATGCTGTCCCGAGCTCGCGGCCCGGTCGGGAGTACGGAGTAACCACGGGGGACTAAATCGGAGAATAATGGAGTCGCCACCCGGTGTGAACCGGGAAAATGAGATTTAAGGCCGTACTCACCCCTCGCAAGGGAAGACCTCAAACCGTTGGATTCAGAATGGTCCCTTACTTATGTCACTTGTAATGAAAGGATTTATGTAATAATTTAATCAAGTTTAAGTAACACTTATTTCCAAGAGTATCATGCTTCTAAATTCACATGCATACATCAACAAGTTCATCACAACATGAAACATCACATGGCAATCTCATGAACATTTCTCAATCATATGATAGGGAAAACTAAGAACAACCTAATCATGCTTGAGTACTATCTCATGAACATATTAACCAAATAACATGCTAACAACCTAATCATGCTTGAATATCATCCCAAGAACACATCGAATGGGTGAATGCAGGAATACAAATAATTTGATTGGCTACATAATGCAAGGGAGATCACCCAAAAGGCAGTTGTGCATGAAATATGATGAGACAGACTTAGTTCAGTGTGTGCGCGTTCGTGTAGCGTTCGTAAACGCGTTCGAACGGTAAACAGAAGGTTCGCATTCATGTAGCGTTTGATAACGCGTTCGAACGGATCCAGACCTGATGAAACAAAATGCATGCGCGTTCGAGTAGCGTTCGTAAACGCTTTCGAACGGGAAACAGAAGTTTCACATTTGTATAGCGTTCGAAAACGTGTTCGAACGGGAACAGACCTGATGCACAAAATGTGACGCAATACATACATAAAAAAAGTAAATAACAAAATACGAAGTGCGGCGAAGCATCGTGGCGAAGGATTTTAACCTCTCCAATTAGAGGACCTTTCATCGCACTTACTAAACCCATGCGCTTATCTCAATGCATATAAAAATAAAGACAATAACCTTAGACTTCATATACCTGATTGAACACATCTTACATTCAACCGAATATACGTTAATCGGCGCGGCAAAGCATCATGGTAAATGATTTTAACCTCTTCAATTAGAGGACCTTTCATCGCACTTACTAAGCCCATGCTCTCGATCAAATCATGCATACAAAAGGAACATGCAG
Source organism: Zanthoxylum bungeanum (assembly GCA_019454045.1). Lineage (NCBI taxonomy): Eukaryota > Viridiplantae > Streptophyta > Magnoliopsida > Sapindales > Rutaceae > Zanthoxylum > Zanthoxylum bungeanum. The sequence goes on along the minus strand of SKCR01052529.1, from coordinate 7,023 downwards.
AATAAATAAATAAATCAAAGCAACATAAAACAAAAGAATGTGTCGTTTACTCAAGTGGTACGTGGAGTTGTATCCCGAGTACAGATCATACTACCGTCCATTCGGAATCGGCTATGAAATTTATGTTCGGGTTTCCATCCTATATACCACAAGAGGCGACACATTTTCCATTTCATTCAAGCCACAACATGCATCCACAAACGACTCTCATGCGAATAGAATTCAATAAACAATCAAAAAACGAATATAAACTAATGAGAAAAGTGCCCTTAGGTCTAACCTTTTAAATCACCTCTCGGATGTACGGTACATGATCGTCGGAAGGGTGAATGCTCCGCAACTCTTCCGGTTCACCGGTTCACTGCTCTCGTTCGTTGTCTTACTGTTTTGAGTCATCATTCTCCGTCTTTTGCTGCTGCTTTTGACTCCGATTCGCTGCCGTTTTGCTACTGTTTTGCTGCTGTATTTTAGTTACTGTTTTTGGGATATTTTGGCTACTGTTTTGGGTGTGATTTTCGGTGGTATTATGGTGTGGTTCGGGGGCTGTTTTATGTGTGTTTTTGGGCTGCTGTATGGGCTGTTTTTCGGTGATACAAGGTTGCTGAATGGAGGTCTGGTTTTCGGTGATTAGGAAAGGGGATCAAGAGAAGTTTTGTGTTATTTCTTGAGTATGCGTGAACTCGTAGGGTTTCTGTGTGTGTTGTGATTTTCGTGTGAGTTGTGTGTGTATTATGTGTATGAGCTAACCCCCCCTCATGTCTTGGTTAGGGGTTGTTTATATAGAGAATGGCTAGGGCTTCACCTTGTCTCACAAGGAATGGATTTGATTTTGTGTTGAGCAAGGAAAGTCAAAGATTGAGGGGGGACAAATTTGGTTTAGATTAGGAAGTCAATATCTTTAATTTGTTATAATTGATTTTAATTAGGCATGACATCTTTTTAATTTAGTATGTGATTTTGTTTAGTTAGGAAGGAATCTTGTGTAATTGGTGGGTGAATATCTTAATTAAGGAATTAAAATATTTGATTGATTTTAATGTTTATTTTAATTTGGTATGTGATTTTTAGATTTGTTTTGATTTCACCATGTGTTAAATATGTGTTTTAAGTGGGCTTGGGCGTGTGGGCCAAGGCTTGGGCGAATTGGGCTTAATGTGAGGCTAGCAGTAAATCCAGAACTGCCGACACCGTTCGAACGCTTACTCGAACGCGGCACGAACTCCCGCAATCTGTTTGGCGTTCGAACGTATACACGAATGCAGAACGAACGAAAACAGTGAACCTTGTTTATTCTGAATTCCCCCTTCCGATGTCAGCCTCCCGTGACCTCCGTGACTTAAAAGGTAGTGTCTCTAAATGAGACTCATCATAGGAACTTATATGAAAAAATGCAGTGCCTACAGTCGCCCCCACTTTGATGGAACTTGTGTAATGTGTAATAGTGACAATCCTATCAAAGTTATGCAATGCATTTTCACTTACCTGGCTCACCAGCTGCCACTTGACTTACCATGTGTTGAGTTGAGTTGATTTGGTGGTGAGGTGTTGCGACCCCTGGTTCATTCCCGAACCGTGCTCCATTTTTAGAGCGCCATTTTCGGCATCTTTTGTGTGTTTGCTCCATTTTGGAGCGCCATTTCTGGCATTTGCTGTGTGCGTTCCATTTTGGAACGCCATTTTCGACCTTTGTTGTGGGTGCTCCATTTTTGGAGTGCCATTTTCGGCGTTTGCTGTGTGTGCTCCATTTTAGAGCGCCATTTTCGACATCTGTTGTGAGTGCTCCATTTTGGAGTGCCATTTTCGGCGTCTGCTATGTGTGCTCCATTTTGGGGCGCCATTTCCGAACCGTGCTGTGCGAGAATGTGGCTCATTTTTGAACCGTTATTTGATGAGATGGTCTTTTCCGCTACAAACCTGAGAACACAAAACAAACATTGCATGTATGTGATATGTATGTATGTATGCATGTATATGTATCATATTCCGATGGGTTAGGCCTTCCTTGGTCCATTTCTGAACCGTGCTCCATTTTCAGAGTGCCATTTTCAGCGAGATGAGATGATGGTCTATTTCGAACCGTGCTCCATTTTCGGAGTGCCCTTTTCGGCGAGATGTGATAATGGTCCATTTCCGAACCGTGCTCCATTTTCGGAGTGCCATTTTCGGCGAGATCTGATAATGGTCCATTTCCAAACCGTTGCTCCATTTTTAGAGTGCCATTTCCGGCAAGTGATGAGATGATGGTCCATTTCCGAACCGTTGCTGATGGTCCATTTCCGAACCGTTGCTGATGAGAGATAGTCAATTTCCGAACCATTACTGATAATGACGTGGTCAATTTCCAAACCGTTACTGATAATGATGTGGGCCTCGCCCCCTAGAGTACTATACCTGGCAGAACTAATACTGAACCAATGTGGGTCTCGCCCCCAGAATGCCATACCCAGCAGAACCGATACTGATTCTGATGTGGGCCTCGGCCCTGTGTCTCATCCCCAAAACTGAAACTTATGTGGGCCTCAGCCCCTAAACCGATGCTGATACTGATGTGGGCCTCGCCCCCAAGCTGATATTGATGTGGGCCTCGGCCCTAAACTGATATTAATGTGGGCCTCAGCCCTAAACTGATATTGATGTGGGCCTCGGCCCTGGGACTCATCCTCAAACTGTAACTGATGTGGGCCTCGGCCCTGGGACTCATCCCCAAACTGATGCTGATATGGGCTTAAGCCCCAAACTGATGCTGATGATGTGGGCCTCGCCCCCAAGCTGATACTGATTCATTTCTGAAACTGACTGTACTGTTGTTGCTTCTGAAGATTCCCCGTGTTCTAAAAATCACTGAATTTCATAGTACCAGGGTTGAATGCTTTTCTCAAATATACTCATGTTGCAGGTTGGGGGGAGAGACTCGGGCATGTAAATGAAATGAACGTCTTTATTATCATTTAAGAAATGGTTCGAACAGGTAGACCAAGTCAATATCTATATTAAAAATGCAGGATCAAATAAACTAGGAGGAACAACTTCATCATTCGCATCATTGCCTTCTTTCTTGACCTACGGTTCTTCACTATCATCCTCTATCTCCATGTAAGAAACTTGGTGGTTAAGGGTTTGGAGGACAAAAGTTTTGAGCAATCCAGAGTTGATCATGTAGGTGGGTGGTGGAACGAAGTGGTAATTTGGTAGGGGGTTCCAATATGTGTTGGGTTGTTCTTTCTCTTGGTCGGGTATTTTGTGAGCATCGATGAGGTTTTGGATTTCATGCCTAAGGCGGGTGCAGTTGTCAGTTTCGTGGCCTCTCCTCTGATGGAAGTGACAATACAGGCTTAGGTCAAGGTTGGGTGGTATAGGATCTGGAAGTGGTTTAGGCTCTAAGGGTTTTAGGAGTCCTTGTCCCTTCAACTTCTCAAGGACCTTAGATAACGGCTTCCCCAGGTTAGAGAAATGCCGGTTCTTGATGGCAGCAACCTCGGCAGTAGCGGGTTTAGTCTCAAAATGCCCCCCAAAAGTTCTTCTATTCTGGCCATAAAACTTTCTGTTTCCAGCCTCTTCTTCCTCAATATCCATGACAGTCTCTCTCAACTGTCGGAAATCAGTAATCATGGAGGTCATCCTCCTCAGCTTACCATAAATATAGGGCTTTGTGCCCTTGATAATTATCTTAATTTGGTCTTTCTCTGAAGGCCGAGTCTGCATTTTTAGAAGCTGGCTTCTCCAGCGATCCACATACTCTTTGAAACTTTCCTCTGCCTTTTGTTTAGTGTTCTCCAAATCACGGAGTGACAAGTCAATCTCTAAGTCTGTAACATACTGCTTCAGAAAAGCATCAGCTAGTTCCCTCCAATCTTCCTTAACCTTTTTCTCAAGGCTATGATACCAAACCACAGGTGCCCCCTCGAGTGACATCCCAAACATCTTTTGGACTTGGCGCTGTGATAGTCCTACTGAACTCATGACTGAGACATATTGCTGCAGATGGACTCTCGGGTCTCCATTCCCATTAAACTTGGCCATGTCGGGCATTTTAAACTGAGCAGGCAGCTCTTCTCCGAAGGTCATTGCCTCATAATCTAACAACTCTTCATGTTTACCCCTCATTTTGCGGGTAACTGTTTCAACTTGATCCCGAAGCTTCTGAAATTCTGCCTGAGACCCAATCACTCTGCCTGGTGCAAACTCTGCCATGTCATCATCAAAAGTGGGGATATCATCCCCCAACCCGCTCGGAGACTCCTCACGCCTCATATTCTCAGAATTTCCCCAGCACGGGGCACAGCCATATTTGTCATGGCAGTAGTCAAGGCTTGCAATTGTTCAGTGACCTTGGCGAGACCGTTTTCCAACTGATCCATACGGGATACCTCAATATCTGATTCACTCATGTCTGTTCCCAGTATTTTGGTGAGTCTTCCCTTTTCCCTAACCCAACGAGAATATATGATGGCTTTTAAATCACCAGGGTTAACATTATGTATGTATGCATGAGGTGCATGAGATGCATGTAACATATATAACATACTAAATCAACTAAAATTTTCAAACAAATCGACCCGTTATCATTTTAGAAGCTTCTAGGCTAACTGTCATAGGAGTGAACTCGTCCCAATTTAAATGGCCTAACAAGTTCACATCTCATGGCAAGGAGCCCAACTAAATAGAAATGGCAATGTTCCGAACACAAGCACAAAGTAAGATAATGCAAACATAAAACAATTATTTCTATAGAATGGCCCATCAATATTTTAGAAGCTTTGGGCCTAATGGTCATAAGATACGAACTCGCCCCAGTTTAAATGGCCCAGCAAGTTCGCATTTCTGACAATAGTCCAACTGCATCCAAATGAGGATGGTCCACAAGCACATATTCAAGGAAATAATTGTTACTTTAACCATACAAACCCGGTCTATGGGTGGGTTCACAAGAGTGTAGACAAAGGCTCTCACCGGCGAAGGATGGCCCACAACTAGGTCTCCCCGCTCAAGGGTTCGAGCGACCAAGTGAGCGCACCCTTTTTTATACACTAATGTACGTGCCAATGAGCTATGGTGTGTGATGGACTGTCAAATGGATTTCCCATTGTAGATTCCCCAGAGGGAGGGTGGAGCGAGGCTCACTTAAATACCCAAGCCTCTTAGGCTCTTATCGCTTGTTGTCAGGAATAAACAACGAGTCCTCCAAATTAGTCCATCACAATAGGCTACGAGTAGATGGCTATCTAGGTGCCTTCACAGCTTTTCCTTCTAGAAAGGTAGTGAGTGAAGGAAGACACCAAACCATTACCTATCCTCAAAATGCCTTTGATTAAACCCTCATTTTATCCACTATAGACACGGTCAATTAAAACATAAATCCAAACATTACAAGATATTTCGGTTTCGGGGCCGATTCTCTATCCCCAGTGGAGTCGCCAGACTGTGGGACACAGAAATTGGACGACGCATGCTGTCCCGGGCTCGCGCCCGGTCGGGAGTACGGAGTAGCCACGGGGGACTAAACCGGAGAATAATGGAGTCGCCACCCGGTGTGAACCGGAAAATGAGATTTAAGGCCGCACTCACCCCTCGCAAGGGAAGACCTCAAACCGTTGGGTTCGGAATGGTCCCTTACTTATGTCACTTGTAATGAAAGGATTTATGTAATAATTTAATCAAGTTTAAGTAACACTTATTTCCAAGAGTATCATGCTTCTAAATTCACATGCATATATCAACAAGTTCATCACAACATGCAACATCACATGGAAATCTCATGAACATTTCTCAATCATATGATAGGGAAAACTAAGAAAGACCTAATCATGCTTGAGTACTATCTCATGAACATATTAACATGCTAACAACCTAATCATGCTTGAATATCATCCCAATAACACATCGATTGGGTGAATGCAGGAATACAAATAATATGATTGGCTACATAATGCAAGGGAGATCACCTAAAAGGCAGTTGTGCATGAAATATGATGAGACAGACTTAGTTCAGTGTGTGCGCGTTCGTATAGCGTTCGTAAACGCGTTCGAACGGTAAAAAAAGGTTCGCGTTCTTGTAACGTTTGATAACGCGTTCGAATGGATCCAGACGTGATGAAACAAAATGCATGCGCGTTCGAGTAGCGTTCGTAAACGTGTTTGAACGGGAAACAGAAGGTTCGCGTTCGTATAGCGTTCAATAACACGTTCGAACGGATCCAGACCTGATGAAACAAAATGCATGCGCGTTCGAGTAGAGTTTGTAAAACGCGTTCGAACGGGAAACAGAAGGTTCGCGTTCGTATAGCGTTCGAAAACGCGTTCGAACAGGAACAGACCTGATGCACAAAATGTGACGCAATACATACATAAAAAAAGCAAATAGCGAAATACGAAGCGCGGCGAAGCATCGTGGCGAAGGATTTTAACCTCTCCAATTAGAGGACCTTTCATCGCACTTACTAAGCCCATGCGCTTATCTCAATGCATATAAAAATAAAGACAATAACCTTAGACTTCATATACCCGATTGAACACATCTTACATTCAACCGAATATACGTTAATCGGCGCGGCAAAGCATCATGGTAAAGGATTTTAACCTCTTCAATTAGAGGACCTTTCATCGCACTTACTAAGCCCATGCGCTCGATCACATCATGCATACAAAAGTAACATGCAGAATAAATAAATAAATCAAAGCAACATAAAACAAAAGAATGTGTCGTTTACTCAAGTGGTACGTGGAGTTGTATCCCGAGTACAGATCATACTACCGTCCATTCGGAATCGGCTATGAAATTTATGTCCGGGTTTCCATCCTATATACCACAAGAGGCGACACATTTTCCATTTCATTCAAGCCACAACATGCATCCACAAATGACTATCATGCGAATAGAATTCAATAAACAATCAAAAAACAAATATAAACTAATGAGAAAAGTCCCCTCAGGTCTAACCTTCTAAATCACCTCTCGGATGTAGGGTACACGATCGTCGGAAGGGTGGATGCTCCGCAACTCTTTCGGTTCACACGTTCACTGCT
>SKCR01052528.1:0-18139 GCA_019454045.1 Zanthoxylum bungeanum | reverse complement strand
TCTTCAACAATTTTCACGTTTTTCCCTTATCGAATAAAACTTAATCAATTTCTGAGTTTCTATCTAAAAACATATGATACTGAAGCTCATCATTTAAACCTACCTATTCAGGATTGGCTTAGCCTATACCCATGTCTTATCACACTTAACCATTCCAACCTCTATGAATAAATCACATGTACGAATCGATAACAAACTTATTCTATTTACCGATCATGTATACACAAATTATCCATAGCTTATCATCACATACATATACAAATACATGTCTCAACAATTATATACAAGCTAATACATATACTTATACATACACATACCATTATGAGTTCATACACTTACATACATCAATATATACATGTAGCCATCAAACTCATTAAATATTTCACTTCATATCATAACATTATCCTCAAACATTTCACTTCAAAACACATCAATAAATACATACATATAGACATTAAGATCATAAAAAATCTCACTTCATATCGTAGGAATAATAAAAGTCATACCTACGATGGTCGATTCACTTACTAAACATAGTATTGAACTTCGTTCTCAAACTACCACTTAACTAGTCTCGATATATCCTAAACAATTCAATAATCTCTATATAAATTTAAAAAATCGATTATACAAATATTCATCGCATGGGTTACTTACCTGGCTTCGTGAGCGCTCCTGGTCCTAGTCAAATCTGTCAAAATAAATGGTGAAACGCTGTTAGAATCGCAACTTACGGAATTCTCAACTTAACTAAAATAAAATTCCATATTTTACCGGGATAACCAAATCAAGTCCGATTTTAATAATTTCAGTTTCAGTAATCTTAAAATATCATTAAAAACTAATTCATGCCCCTAGTTAACTTGAATCATCGGTTCACACGTTTTTGAAAAATCTTCCAAAAACATTTTTTCCGTAAACACTACGGAATGGTCCCAAACTCTCTGAACCTGCCCAGATTTATCTGAACATTATCGTACCATCATATATATCTTATATCTATCATTACGATAAAAAAACACACTAATATACGGAAAATCCACTTTTACCGGAAACTTACATAATCTATCGGATCGATCCAATCCATTCCATTTTCACCCGGATTCTACCAAATGCCCATATTCAATATGCTTATGCTCAAAAAAATTAATTCATACAATTACGCTACTCTACAAAGCTATTGGAAACATCAGAACATTTAACGGAAAACTAGACATTAGTGAGTTTTTACCATGAGGTCTTACCGAGATTTCAAGGGCATATATAGACTTCAAACGATCCCACGAACGCGATGGAATTGACGGAATTTCAATCGGAGATAATGTTCACTCATAGGTCACTATTCATCATCACTTTCTTCATCGATTTGCATGCAACGGTACACGGAATAGAAAATCTGTCACCGCCAACTTGTAGTACTCTTCGAGTGCTTCGATTTGGTGGGTGGCTCGAGCTGTGAAACAAAACGACGAGCCGGGATTGCAAAATCCATTCACTCATACATACCCGCTGTTTTCTTGTCGTTCGCTGGCATTCTCATGATGAAGGGGTGGCCAGCGCACTCCTCTAGCCGGTCACGCCGGTCGGCGATGGCCGGTAAGTCACCGGCGTGACCAGGCCTCACAAATTTGTATTTTGGGGGTAGGGGTCAGGTGTATGATTTGGGAAAATAATGTCATTTTTGTGAGTTCTGAAAACTATGGGGTATTTATAAAAAAAATTTCTAAAAATTACATTTTTACTTCCGCGAAGTTGCAATCAGGTCCCTACCATAGGAATTCACGGAAATTCACATTTTGGATGCCATTCTGATTAAATTGTGAAAATTATTCAACACGAAAATTGTTCGTCTCGGAAAATGAGTCTGATGGTTCAAGAATCAGCTCAATCAGATTTTCTTTGCTATTTATATAGCTGAAACAAGAAACCTTTTACGCTTATAACGATATAAATAGAAATAGCATAACTAGTTCTCAAAGCCACACGTTTTCCAACGCGACGAAACTTCACTTTAAAACATTCCGACCTATTTTCCAACACATATACTCTTATTTTTGAATACCATCACGTTCCAATTCCTTAGATTTAAATCAGAAACCTTCTAGCATTGTTCTGAAAAACTCGAGATATTACACTATTCGATTAATTTTTGAATAATATCACAAATAATCTGATAATATATATAAAAGTTAAATATTTTAAAGCTTTCTCATCGCGTCACATGACATATAATCTCTGCAATTAATTTTTTTTATTACCTAATATTATAAGAAGATATAATATAATCTTATATTAAAATAAAAAAATATATGTGCCACTTAATATCTAGCATTAATATTTTTTTATTAAAATATAAAATTAAATTAATAAATTATTAAAATAAAAAACCTATTACAATATAAAAATATAATCTTCTATTAGAATAAGAGTAGAACACATATATATTTATACAGATGCATTTATACAGATGCATTAAGGTCATGTGCAAAATATTTTAAACATTCAAATCCTGCATTTTGGCACTGAGATCGGCATATCGGTCCCATAAACCGGCATACCGGTGGACCTGTTCTATTTTGCAAGCTCTCTGGGACCGGCACAGATCATACCGGTGACATACCGATCTACCATACCGGTCCACCTTTGTTTTGTAAGCTCTCTGGAACCGGCAAGGAACATACCGGTCACCCATACTGGTGAGCTTAACTATTGCATAGCTACTGGAACCGGCAAGGACCATACCAGTCATCATACACGTGTCTATACTGGTTTAATGGATATATTCAAACGGTAATATAGTCTTTGCTCTTACCAGACCAACGTACCGATGTCTAGAGATCGGCATACCGGTCGCAGACAGAGCTTTTGGGGCAAATTTCATTTTCACTATTAATAAACCCTCAAATTCGTTTTTGTGAAGTATCCAACATCTTCATACAATTTATATAAGGCAAAAACAGAGAGTTTTTAAACCTTCATAATCATATACTCTCATTCATCAAGCTCACTCACTACATCATATTATTAGTAGTGAGCTTAGAACACTTTTTTTTTTTTGGAAAAGGTTACAAATATATTCCAAAAATGTGTTTTTTGTACAATTGTACATGGGGCATCCCCAGGAAGGTGCTAAAAAGCACAGAATAAGGAGCCAAAATCTCAATGAAGGCCAAATACACGGCCGAAGAGACATTACACAAATGCGCAAAAGAAATGGAAAAATCCAAATGCAAAGATATCAAAACAGGCCAAGCCATAAATGGCGTCAGCCCATAAAGAAATATAACCGTGATAATGCTGAGGCAGCCCCCAACTTCAGCCATCTTGAGTAAACGAAAGAAGTAGAGCCCACGCCGAAACTTCAGCCCAATCAAGCCATCAATCTCATTTGCAAACTACTTACGGCATACAAACACTACCAACCCAGTCCACGGCCAGCCCAAAACACGGAAATGTGTCATGAAAGTGTCAAGGTTGACACACATCATTCCATTACTCGGAATGCCCATCGCCAAGCCCATAACGAGCCCAAATAACGCACCAACTCTAGAAATCGTCACCAATTTTGGTCCTTATCGAGCCCAATTAGCAATTGTGACAAAGACTGCCCATGCTCAATCTTAAAACCATAAGCGTCAGTCCATACTAGCCCATACCAGAGACCAACGCATCAAGCCCTAAACAGACCCCACGCAAATCACTCATGAATCATCAGTCCAAAGCTTGAAGAGGCCTCAACAAATTCAAAGACCATCAAGCCCGTTTCGAATAGTCCCATTATCGAAGCCCATAGACAACCTAAAGCAACCACCAACTCACACTAGACCAAGAGTCAAAGTTAGCAACCCACGGTCGTTGAGATAAGAAGCCACATAGCCCAATGAGCGCATAAACCAGTCCAAACCGGAAATTCTAGTCTGGAACTCAAATCACAACAAAACCCGTGACCATGCGCCATCATTACCTTATGATCCCACATCGTTCGTGGTAAAAATAAGGCAGGCCCAACGCAAGCCATTGGCATAAAACACCAAGAGGCCCAAATTCAAAGCTTAACTCACTCTTGGAGTGGGCTTGAACCACGAGAAGCCCATAAACCCGAGTGTCACGGTCCTAGTTTTAGACTATGACGTGCAGTCACTTTACAAAGGAGCTCATGCTTCGGGACATCGGTTTAAGGTCATTAAGGGTTATATGTACCCTTCATGTACCCTTGTACTGGTGAGTTTCCATTCGTGAGGCCTTACTCGGAAGTTTGCCTGGAGATTTAGAAACGTGCTCGCTTGCCGCTAGGAGCTGGCCTAGTTGTGCAGCGTTGTGAAGGAGCCTATATTTCGGAATGCCGGATTGAGTTTGCTCCAAGCCCTAAGTAACTCTTATGGGTGGATGTACTGGGAAGTTTTTGCCTGTGGAGTCCCGTTCTGAAGTTTGGCTGGAGATTTTGAGATATACTAGCTTGCCGCTAGTCGTTAGCCTAATTTGGTGCATTGTGAAGGAGCTAACGACCCGGGGTGTCGAATCGAGTGGGACCAAGTTCCAAAGTAAATCTTATGGTCACTTGTACTGGGAAAACTTCAGCCCCAGAGTTGGATTTCGAGATTTGCCGGGAGATTTTGGCAATAGGCCCACTTTTGGGTCTTTTCCGCTAAAGTGGGGGTGTTGCGGAAAATCATCAAGATGAGTTCATTTGGGGACGAGATTTTAACCCAAAAACACTTATATATTGGCTTATTGAATGCCCGGAAGAGTTCCCGAAAAATCCTCTTACAATGGATTTTAGAGGGGGTGTGACAACTCAAGCGCCAGGTGTGTATACTGGTGAAACTTGTGCAATGTCTTTAAAACCTCTTTAGGGGGGAAGCCTAGGTGAACCTTGGGAAGGGCCAATGGGGCTTCGGTGGTCTTGGGGCTTTAGCCGTGAACTCTCTCGCCCTTAGAAAACGTTGGGACAATGATGTATTGTCGAGATTGAGTTGGCGGGAAAATGCCATATTTTATATCCGGTTGTGCTATTCGAGTGCTGGGTCCCGGTGCTGAACGGGCCCGCAAGTGTATGCGTTGAGATAGCTTGTGAGCTTTCGTAATTCATTATATTATGGGTCTGAAACCTCCCAAAAATGAGAATTTGGGGTAGAGGCTGGAGATAGGCTGACTTACACGGGACGTGTTCCTTAGTAAGTGCCGCACGAGCCCTTTTTCCGTTATGGAAAAAGTTGGCCCGTGACACCGAGCAACCCCCAGCCCACTCACGTAAGCAAAAATAACAGGCCAGGACATACATGGCCTAATGAACAACCATATTTCCAGGCCGCACAAATGAAGAAATAGAACCTTCTCCATAGTAGCCACAGCCATGAGCTCACAGCCGTGAGCATTTCTTTCCACTAGCCAATTCAGTTTCAACCTCAAACCGAATGCAAAACTAGCCTGGAATGAACCGTCAATTTACAGCCGAAAGGGAGCAAAATTTATGGGCCCAAGTTAAACTAAACATCCTATAAACGCAAGCCACATAAAAAAACCATAACCGTCGGCCCACAAACACAGCATAAGCGGCCCATCAACTCAAATCTGAAATTGCATGGGAGCTCTTCTAGCAGGTTTTGTCCCACATCGATTAGAGGGATAAGCAATTTAGGAAAACATTCAAAAATCAGCAAACGCCCCTGATTTCTTCATGATCCCCTACACAGACTTTCAAAACCGTTTTCAGCAAATCTCACTGCGAGGGGGTTGAGATTTGCCTTCCCGGTGGTTAAAGTCCTTCGACAATCCTGAAATATGAGCAATCAGGCCCAGACGACCAAACAGCTCACGAGAACAGGCCCAAAACAGGGCCACACTAGCAAATCAGGCCTAATTCAAGTCCCAATCTAGCCTAATCCATGAAAAAAAATCCTCCAATTAACCGGCCTAATGGCCCAACCGTGAGCAACCAAAATTCCAGCCCTCATGTGGCAGACAGAATTCTGACCTCCCATTTACCGGCCCAAACAGGCCCAAGTGTCAACAACCACGCCTTGGCAAAGTTGAAGCCCAACCCACTAACCGGTCCAAGCATACCAGCCATCAGGAAAAACACCACATCCTCACGTGAGTAATAAAGATGCGCATAATCGCATATAACATTCCACTAAGATTGGGCTTTTAATTCAAAACAAACTAACATGCCCAATCACCCCAAAACAGGCCCAGACGCCAATCAGCAGATAAGCTACACACGTGGCCCAAGTGTGAACAATTGGCCCAAGCGTGAACAATTGTAAAAACCTCACGTTCATGTTAAGTGGTGCACGTGATAAACAAAAACATCAACAGATTTAGTCTAGAATAGGATCAAACCGTGATTTTATGAAGAACTTGATGAATATTTCGATGAACTCAATATTCAATTCCAGGTCAAGACCACTCAAATGCAAAAATTAATTCCTGATCTGACCGAAAACTACTAGCCACGTAGAAGCAACCATGAAATCACTGAGGAATTCCTTTTAATTGCAAAATCAGACTTCCCCTTCAACAACACAATAGCTGCCCAGTTAGCAACTTGATCCTCTCGAGGCAAGTGGAACGCATGAAAAAACAGCAAAAAACCACTGAGTTAACTCAGAAAATGATCAAATCCGGTGAATAGCGAGGAAACGTGATGAAGATACGATGAACAGCCACGGTCAACTCCAGGTCAACCTGCTCAATTTCCAAATCAGACCACTAAAAGCGTTCAAGATCCAGAAAGTAGCCAAAGACTGAACAATCAACATCAATCAAGCGGTTTCAAATCATTAAAATAGGCTGAATTTGAAGCAGCCAGCAGAGGAGTTCGTGAAGCTCATCCACGCCTTCCTCAATCTTCAACTCAATTTTCCAATGATCCGAGGAAATTACGAATCTTGGAGGAAAATCGGATTAAAATCACTCCAAAACAGAAATTATTCGCAAATTAACACACTTTGTTGACTCGACAGATCGAGAATCACACAACAATGGCGAGAATTGCCAAAAATTTACAAAATGGAGTTGAGAGAATTTGAAGAGAGAAAAAGTGTAGAGAGGGGAAAAAATTGACCAAATGAACTCCCCTAATGAGCTTAGAACACTTGGTAAGCAACTCACATCTTGAATTTTCATTATCTTTGTGAGTGTCCAAGTGTATTTCTTAAATATTTTTATCAAACACTTATGGTTGTGAACTCTATTTGTGAGTGAGTATACTCAAAAGGGTGATTGTAAAGGTTCGTGAGTGAGCCTACGTATAAAACTCATTGTAAGAGGTTTGGAGTGAATCTAGCGTGTAAAACTCTTGGTTGTGGGTGAGCCATGAAAAACTCGTTGTAAGTTGTGGACTCAACTTAGTGGAAATCTCCAAGCACAGTTTGGGGGAGTGAACGTAGGCATTGTTGGCCGAACCACTATAAATCACAATGTTATTTTCTCTATCCTAAAACTCTTTACTTATTGCAAGTCATATATATGCTTATTGTTTAGAAACTTGCATTTAGGTGATATATTACAATTGAGAAAATTAACCTAAGTTTAATTGGTAAAGCTACAAGCTGTGTAGCATAAAAGCGGCAAAGATTTTTATTTTAGCATTATTAGGCCATAACCTAATTCACCTCCCTTCTGGGTATAGAGTTGTGTGTTGTATTTCTTATAGGTAATTTCAATTAGTATCAGAGCGAGGTTTGCTCAACAAATACCTAACCATCCGAGAATAGATCATGGCCTCTACAAGCAACTCATCAAATCTTACTGAAGGATTTTCAACCACTGGACCTCCCTTATACAACGGAACCGACTACAACTATTGGAAGATGAGGATGTTGAACTACCTTCTAACCGTTGATGTGCAATCCTTCAAGGTGATCACACAAGGTACAAGAATGCCAATGAAGAGGGATAACAATGGTGTATAGATTCCTAAGCCGCATTTATAATTGAGCGATGAGGAAAACAAGGAAGCCTCTTTAACTGCTAAGGCACTCAATCATATTCTTTGTGCAATTGATCGAAGTCAAATTAACAAGCTTCCGGACTTTGAAAATGCATATGAATTATGGAAGTCTTTGAAAATGGTCAATGAGGGCACAAGCCAAATCAATGAGTCAAAGATCAACTGGTTCATGTATGAGTGAGATAACTTCAAAATAGAAGCCAGTGAAGAAATTGAGCAAATGATTTCTAGGTTCACAATGATTATGAATCAACTTAGTGCTTTAGGGAAAAACATTGACCCTAGCGATCAAGTGAAGAAAATTCTTAGGTCACTCCCCAAGGAATATAGAAGTTGTACTTCCTCCATCAAAGAAGCAAATAATATGAACACTTTGAAGTTGGATGACTTGGTGGGAAAATTATTGGAATACCATATTGAAATCAAGATGGACAAAAATGAAGAAGATGAGGGCAGAATAAGAAAGAATCTAGCTTTAAAAGCAAGAAGTGGAGATGATTTTTGCTCTAGTAATAAAGAAGAAGATTATAGGACACAGAACTTGACGACGCTGTTCTAGGCTCGCGGCCTAGTTTGGAGTACGGAATAGCTCGCGGGGAACTAAACCGGAGAAATAACATGGAGTCGCCACCCGGTGTGAACCGGGAAAAGGATTTAAGGTCGCACTCACCCCTCGCAAGGGAATACCTCAAACCGTTGGGTTCGGAATGGTCCATTACTTATGTCACTTGTAACGATATGATTTGTGCAATAAACTAACCGAATCTACTCAACATGTATGCTCAAAGGTAACTTAGATCTAGTCCGCATTCATCAAAATAACTCCTAATCTAAGTTTGCATGCTTGAAAGTAAGTATTTAAACCGCAAACACAGAATATCACACAATGAGCGCATTGAACCATTAAACCAAAATAAACAAATAGCAACTTAAACATAATCATAAACTAAACAAAATATCATGCCTAAAATAACGTAATCATGCTTTGAAAATAAATAAAAAACTAAGCTAAATCATGCTTTAATAACAAATAAATAACCTACGAACTACAACATGCTCAAACACAAGTTCGGATGAGACGAAATACGTCTCTTAAGTGGTATGTGGCGTTGTATCCCGAGTACAAACTGCACTACCGTCCATTCGGATTCGGCTACGGAATTTACGTCCAGGTTTCCATCCTATATACCACAAAAGGGAACACATATTCCGCTCATCCAACAATCACATCATGCCTCAACAAACGACTCCCATTCGATAATATATTAAAATAAATGAAAGAAACGAAAGATGATAAGTAAAAAGGGTGCCCTCAGGTCTAACCTCTTTTGTCGTCTCACGAAAGCGCGTTACACGGCCGTCGGAAGGGTTGATGTTCCGCAACTTTTCTATTAATCCAACGTTTTTCCTCGCTGTTTCACTGTTTGGGCTGCGATTTTCACTCCGTTTCGCTACTGTTTTTGATGTATTTTCTGGTCACTGTTTTTGGTAATTAAGGGACTGTTTTGCGGGTTATTTGGATTGGTTTTGGGTTGCGATTTTTGGACTGTTTTGGGGGCAGATTGTGGGGTTGATTTAGTGCAGTTTTCTGGACTATTTGGAGAGGGTTTCGTGCGTTGATTTGTTGGTTGGTTAAGGGCAGTTTGTGGCGTTGAATGGGGCGTGAATTGAACTGTTTGGAGAGGGCAGTGCAAATGCGTGAATGAGGCTGTGTAGGGGGTTGGGACGTGTTGAGTGCGTGAGGGGCTTATGCGTGAAAATGGTTATGTACGTGCATGGTCAGGTGTGGCAGATTGGGCTGTGAGAGTGAGTTTAGTGAAGATTAGTGAGGGCAAGTTGCGTGAATTGCCATGGGGCCATTGGAGGTGTGTGAGTGGAAGGCTGAGTGCTGTGCTGACGTGAAGGCCAGGTGTGAAGGTGGAGGGTTACGTGATGAGGGGTTGTTGCATGAGTGGGGGCTGTTGAGGTTGGCAGGTGGCACTAAGGGTGTGAAGGCAGAGGACGCTGGTCAATGGGCAGTGTGGCTAGGCGAGAGTTGGGCGTGAAGATTCAGAGGCGTGAGTGGGTTGTTACGCTGAAGGAGGCTGGTTTATGCGCTGAACGTGGCTGGAAAGTGAAGGATGAGTGTGAGTGTTTTTCGTGAGTTGGCCGAGAGGGGAGAGAAGGGTAGGTTTATGGTTATTATTTTTGTGTGAATCTGCCATGGTTGAATGTGTGGGTTAAAGGTTCTTTTTATAGGCCAAGGGAGGGGGTTTATCTTGTTGGGGAAGGAATAGAATTTGTGTATTAATTGTGAGATATTTTTAATTATTATGTGATATGGAAAATCTTTAATTATGGGAATTGATTTGATTTGTTCTTTTAATTAAGGATATGATTTATTTAAATTGGTAGGTGATTTAATTAAATTAGGAATGTGATTTATTTATGGAATTTAATTTGTGACATGTGTTTTAATTTAATTTAATTGGATTTATTTATTTTAGGAATGTGATTTAATTTAATTTAATTTAATTTAAGTTTAATTTAATTGGTTTTAATTTAATTTGTGACATGCATTTTAAATGTTTTAATTATTTTAGATTGGGCTTCGTGTGTTTAAAAATAGAGGTCCAACAAGCGAACCCGAAGCGAAACAAGCGAGTTAAATCTGACAAAATGCTAATTTCCAACTTTACCCTTCCAACGTCCGTTTCCCGCGGTTTTCACAACTAAAGAGGTAGTGTCTCCATACGAGACCCATCATCGGGATTATATGCAAAAATGCAGTGCCTACAGTCGCCCTCACTTTGATGGGACTTGTGCAGTGTGTGACAATGACAATCCTATCAAAGTACGTGCAATGCATTTTTACTTACCTGGCTCGCCAGCTGCCACCTGACTTGCCTGCTGCTTTGAACTGAGTTGATATGGTGGCAAGGTGCCTCGACCCCCGAGCTTTGTTCCCGAACCACCGAATATGAACTGTGCTGATGATGCAGTGGGCCCTCGACCCTGGGACGCATCCCGGAACTGCAACTGATGTGTGGGCCCTCGACCCTGGGACACATCCTAAAAGTGATGATGAATGAATTCTTGGCTTGCCAGCTGCCACCTGACTTGCCTGTTGTTTTGAACTGAATTGATATGATGGCGAGGTGCCTCGACCTCTGGGCTTTGTTCCCAAACCACCGAATGTGAACCGTGCTGATGATACAGTGGGCCCTCGACCCTAGGACTCATCTCGGAACTGCAACCGACAAGGGGGCACTTCGACCCAATACCGCTGACAAAAGTGGGCCTCACCCATAAGCTGATGATGTAGTGTGGGTCCTCGACCCTGGGACGCATCCCAGAACTACAACTGATGATGCAGTGGGTCCTCGACCCTGGGACGCATCCCAGAACTACAACTGATGATGCAGTTGGCCCTCGACCCTAGGACGCATCCCGGAACTGCAACCGATAACGGGGGCACCTCGACCCTGGGCACCTCGACCCAATACCGCTGACAAAGTGGGCCTCGCCCATAAGCTGATGATGTAGTGGATTCTCGACCCTGGGACGCATCCCGGAACTAATACTGATGATGCAGTGGGCCCTCGACCCTGGGACGCATCCCAGAACTGCAACCGACAATGGGGGCACCTCGACCCTGGGCACCTCGACCCAATATCGCTGACAAAGTGGGCCTCGCCCATAAGCTGATGATGTAGTGGGTCCTCGACCCTGGGACGCATCCTGGAACTACAACTGATGATGCAGTGGGCCCTCGACCCTGAGACGCATCCCGGAACTGCAACTAACAACGGGGGCACCTCGACCTTGGGCACCTCGACCCAATACCGCTGAAAAAGTGGGCATCGCCCTCAAACTGATGATGTAGTGGGTCATCGACCCTGGGACGCATCCCGGAACTGCAACCGACAACGGGGCACCTCGACCATGGGACGCATCCCAATACCGCTGACAATGGGGGCCTCGCCCTCAAACCGATGATGTAGTGGGTCCTCGAACCTGAACTGGTACTGATGCGGGCCTCGCCCTAAACTGATACTGATGTGGGACTCGCTCCAAACTGATACTAATGTGGGCCTCGCTGATGAGTGGTAAATCTATCACTATTTCCCACTCATTTAACATAATATTTTGTATAGTTTCTTGAGTCTTGTGAATATTTTGATGTGTTTTGTGTTATTTTGTAGATAAATAAAGTTTCAGGACATTCTGGAGGTGATTTGGAGCAAAACTGTGAAAATTGGTAAAAAGGGCATTTTGGTCATTTTCCGCGTCGCGACGCCTAGCTTGCACCGGAGTCTGCTAACGTGCGCCGGGTCAATGAATCAGAATTTGAGAAGTTTGACTTTGCTAACATGCGCCGTGCCACGTGTCACCATCACAGCTGAGATGCTAATGTGCGTCGTGCCACGTGTCATCATCCTACGGTGCCGACACTCACAATTGCCACGTGTGCCACGTGTCATCCATGTCATCGCCACGTCATCGGTCAACGAGTCAACTCTTCCACGCGTCGTGCCACGTCATCGTCCACATCAGTTGGTCAATCGAGTCAACATGCCACGTCATCATCAGCCAATCACGCCGCGACACGTGTCGCAATCCTACGGTGCCGACAATTGATCTCAGCCGCCTTGCCACGTCAGCATAATAATTGAGCTCTTAGCCGCCACGCCACGTGTCGCCTTATCCTCTTAGCCGCCTCGCAACGTGTCAAGCCAAGAGCATGCCACGACTCACTGTTCTAGCGTAGCGACGCCAAAGGCTCTAGTGTCGCAACGCTGGAAGCTTACCCGCGCCTATAAATTGAGCTCGAGGATTCAGATTTTGTTGTACCATTCTCTCCCATTTCTTTTATGTAAATAGGGAGTTCTTCTATCTCTAAGTTTCGTTTTAATTTTTAGTTTTATTTTGTAATAATTTTAATTACTTTTTGTAATAATAGTAATTACTTTCTTTACTTTTTACAGTTTTTACTATTCACATGTGGAGGTAACTTCCCCAGCTAGGGTGAAAGGTAATTCTTTTACTATTGCTATTTAGATTAATCTCCCTTAAAAATAATATATTCACTATTTAAAACCTGACTAATCAAGGATACCGCTATATTGGTCGGTTGGTAATTTAATTTTAATATGGTTTAAACCTGACTAATCAAGGATACCACCAGATTGGTCGGTTGGTAATTTAATTTTGGTTCCGCCTTTATGGCTGGTTTATGGACAAATATTACCGCCTTTATGGCTGGTTGGACTTAATTGACTTAATCAGGATACCGCCAGATTGGTCGGTTGGTAATATTATCACAAGTTTATATATTATTTTATGGGGATATCTAAATTAGTAGTAGTAAAAGTAATTCCTTTTACCGTAGCATTATTTTATTGTAATTTACCTTTCAGTATTTACTTTACCACAATTACTTTTCAGCATTTTATGTCATTTATTTTACCAGCCCTAGTTATGTGTTGTAACTAAATAAGTTATCTGGGGTTGTGATGACTTTTAAATATCACCGGTTTATAAGGGGTTAATTAAAGTTTGAGTAATATAAAGATTTATTTATTGAGTCTTAATCTTAATGCTTTTTAATTAACTGACCATTAATAAAATTGATTAGGTAAACTTAAAATGAACTAGACATATGAATTTTAAGTTTAAGACCTCAGACTATATATCCCACGATCTTCATTGAGGATATATAACCTTTTAATAGATTTCCTTACAGGATAGGAATATACCTGTCGGGCGGGGGTAGCCATAATTGGAACTTAATCTTAATAAATCTAGGTAATTTTGTTGACATAGACATATGGTTCAATTGGATTATACTAGGTATTTGTAATTGACCATCGGAAGAGGCTTTTACATAATTTAGTGTTCCAGGTTAATAAATCAATATTTTACCCAACTATAAGTTTACCACTTCATCTTTAAAATGATATTAAAAGAAATCACAACCCTAGATAGTTTTTAATATTGAATTTTCTTAAAATCTACTTCGAACAATTTTATTTACTTGTCTTTAAATTTAGAATCGTCGCCATTTCAAATCAATTAAACAACATGTTAGATACTAGTAATCATTTGACCTCATAAAATTAATAGCTTAGGTATTAAGTCCTCGTGGGATCGATACTTTTTATACTACTTGAACGATACGTACGCTTGCGTTATACGTGTGTGTTTACGCCGGTCAAGTTTTTGGCGCCGTTGTCGGGGACTTATTTATCTTTTATTATTAGTTTAGGAGTTAGATACGTTACTTGTATCTAATTTTCTTTTCACTTATTGTTTTTGTTTTCTTGTGTTTCAGGTTCTCAGAAACTTCATGAGACGAACCAGAAGCTTTGAACTTCGACCGCTTGACCTAGAAATTGAAAGAACCATCAGACAGTTGAGAAGGGAAAGGCGAGAAGGCCAAGAAGCTTTAGTCAACATCGAACCTGAACCTTTGGAGGTTGCACCACCAATTCCCATTCGAGACAGAACCATTCCGGTGATTGACAGACTCATTTCATGTATTGTACTTCCTCCCTTACCAGCAAATGCAGGAGACATCAAAACATGCATTCAAATGATTCAGCAGTCAGTTCAGTTTGTGGGGAATGCAACTGAAGATCCTAATGCCCACATCAGCAACTTCCTGGAAGTTTGCGGCACTTTCAATTACAACCGAGAAGCTGAAGAAGCAATGAGACTGCGTGTTTTCCCATACTCCTTGAAGGACAGAGCTAAAGCTTGGCTACATTCATTACCAGCAGGTTCTATCACAACATGGAACACTTTAGCCACCAAATTTCTTGCAAAGTACTTTCCACCAGCCAGAACTGGAAAACTGAGGAATGACATCACATCCTTTGTGCAACAAGACTCAGAAACTCTCTATGAAGCTTGGGAAAGGTACAAAGATTTACTCCGGAAATGTCCTCACCATGAGATTCCAAAATGGCTTCAAGTCCAAACATTCTATAATGGACTTTCTGGAATAATGAGAACCACAATTGATGCTGCTGCTGGAGGAGCTTTAATGGCAAAAGGAGAAGATCAAGCCTGGGAACTAATCGAAGAAATGGCCAACAACAATTCCTTGTGGCCAACTGAAAGGAGCATGATCCAAAGAATTGCAGGAATTTATGAAAGTGGAGCTAATACAGAAGTCAACACCAAACTAGATCAGATATGCAAATTTATGGAGACTCTTACCACTGGATCCACAAGTTCACCATATGAAGGAATACCAGAATCAAATCAACTTGAAGAAACTGTGAATTTTTTCAACAATTTCAACAGACAGGGGAACAATCCATATTCCAACACCTACAACCCAGGGTGGAGGAATCATCCTAATTTTTCATGGAGCAACAATTCAGGCCAACAGCAGAACTATCCACCACCTGGATTCCAGCAACAGAACAAAGGCCAGGAGCATGCAAATGAACCAGGAATAGCAGAAGTGATGGCTCAGTTAAAAAAGTATGATGCCATCTTTCAGAGCCAATCAGCTTCTATCAAAGCACTGGAGAATCAAATCGGACAACTGGCCAATGCTCAGAGTTACAGACCACCAGGAATCTTCCCAGCAACACAGAACCCAATCCAAGGAACCGAGGAAGGAGCAATGTCAAGCCATTACTTTGAAAAGCGGTACTGAAATCAACAAGATGTTGGAATCCAGATGTCCCAAGAAGAAGTTCCAAAAGAAGCTGAGAAACAGATGGAGGAAAAACAAGCAAAGGAAAAAGAAGCAAAGGAAAAAGAACCAGAAAGAATCATTCCACCTCCACCTTTTCCTCAGCGTCTTCAGAAAAACAAATTGGACAAGCAGTTTGCTCGATTCCTGGAGGTTTTCAAAAAGCTGCACATCAACATTCCATTTGCAGAAGCCTTGGAAGAAATGCCCAGCTATGTAAAATTCATGAAAGATATTCTTTCACGAAAACGAAGATTGGGAGACTACGAAACAGTAGCATTAACGGAAGAATGCAGCGCCATCATTCAGAGGAAACTTCCCCCAAAGTTGAAAGATCCTGGCAGTTTCACAGTTCCATGCACCATTGGAGAACATTATATCGGTAAGGCTTTATGTGATTTAGGTGCTAGTGTTAACTTGATGCCTTTTTCTATTTACAGGAAACTGCAGATTGGAGAAGCAATGCCTACCTCAGTTTCATTGCAACTTGCTGATCGGACACTTGCATTTCCAAGAGGTGTTGTTGAAGATGTGTTGGTGAAAAGACAAACTAATTCTCCCAGCAGATTTCATCATCCTTGACATGGAAGAAGACAAAGAAATACCTATCATTCTTGGGAGACCATTCTTGGCTACAGGTAAAACTGTAATTGATGTGCAAAAAGGAGAACTGACCATGAAAGTGCAGGACCAAGAAGTGACATTTAATGTTTTCAAAGCCATGAAATTCCCGAGTGATGAAAAGGAAGAAGAATGCTTTAGAGTTGATGTTGTTGAATGTATTGTTCAAAATACTGAGCCAAATCCCACAGATACACTTGAAGCTTGTATCACCAACATGACTGACAGCGAGCTAGATGCTGAAATCCTGGAATGTATCAACTACCTTGACAAACCATTCCGATTCAAAGTAACACCACCAGTTGAAAGTTTAGAACTACCAAAGAAAAATCGAATCAAGCCTTCGATTGAAGAACCACCACAGTTGGAGCTGAAGTTACTTCCGAGCCATCTCAGGTATGCATTTCTTGGAAACTCTTCTGAATTACCTGTTATTATTTCTTTTTCACTAACATTGGAGCAGGAAGAAAAGTTGCTTAGAGTGTTACGAGAGCATAAGAAAGCCATTGGCTGGACTATAGCAGACATTCGAGGCATTAGTCCATCATTTTGCATGCACAAAATCTTAATGAATGATGAGTACAAACCCACAGTGGAGCATCAACGGAGACTCAATCCAATCATGAAGGAAGTCGTGAAGAAAGAAATCATCAAATAGTTAGATGCTGGCATCATTTACCCCATCTCAGACAGCAGTTGGGTGAGTCCTATGCAGTGTGTGCCAAAGAAAGGAGGAATTACTGTGGTTACCAATGAAAAGAACGAATGATTCCGACAAGAACAGTGACTGGATGGAGAGTATGCATGATTACCGAAAACTGAACAAAGCCACGAGAAAGGACCATTTTCCGCTACCATTCATTGACCAGATGTTAGACAGACTGGCAGGACATGAGTTCTATTGCTTTCTGGACGGATATTCAGGGTACAATCAGATTGCCATCGCACCAGAAGATCAGGAGAAAACTACATTTACATGTCCCTATGGTACTTTTGCTTTCCGCAGGATGCCATTTGGATTATGTAATGCCTTTACCACACATTTCAGCGTTGCATGATGGCCATTTTCTCAGACATGCTAGAGCAGAGTATGGAGGTATTCATGGATGACTTTTCTGTATTTGGAGATTCTTTTACCATTGTTTGCAAAATTTGGAACATGTGTTACAAAGGTGCGAAAATACAACCTGGTACTCAATTGGGAGAAATGCCATTTTATGGTGCAAGAAGGCATTGTTCTTGGACACTAGATCTCACAAAAGGGGATTGAGGTAGACAAAGCAAAGATAGAGACAATTGAAAAACTACCTCCACCAACATCAGTTAAAGGTATTCGAAGTTTTCTTGGACATGTAGGTTTTTACAAGAGATTTATCAAAGACTTTTCCAAGATTGCAAAACCTCTTTGTAATCTTCTAGAGAAAGATGTGCCTTTCAACTTCACCAAAGAATGCTAGGTAGCCTTTGAAATCTTAAAACAGAAGCTGGTCTCTGCTCCCATCATAGTAGCACCAGACTGGACCCTTCCATTTGAGGTAATGTGTGATGCTAGTGATTTTGCTGTAGGTGCAGTTTTGGGACTACGCAAAGCAAAGATTTTCCACACCATTTACTACTCCAGCAGAACTTTGAATGAAGCTCAACTCAACTACACAACCACTGAAAAGGAGTTGCTCGCAGTTGTGTATGCTTTTGACAAATTTCGCTTTTATTTGTTGGGTCCCAAAGTGGTGGTCTACACAGACCATTCAGCAATCAAATATCTGATAACAAAGAAAGATGCTAAACCCAGATTGATCCGTTGGATACTTCTTTTGCAAGAATTTGATGTGGAGATTCGAGACAGGAAAGGGACAGAGAATCAGGTGGCAGAT
>SKCR01052527.1:0-18119 GCA_019454045.1 Zanthoxylum bungeanum | reverse complement strand
GACGATACCCCTTCGCTACAAGCCTAGCTTTGTACGTTTGTACGTTGCCTTCCATGTCGGTCTTCTTCTTGAAGATCCATTTGCATCCAATAGGCTTTATGCCTTCTGGTGCATCAAGCAGTGTCCCAAACTTGGTTGGTGTACATGGAATCCATTTCAGACTTCATGGCCTCTTGCCATAAAGCGGAATCGATAGCTTGTATCGCTTCCTCATACTTAGCGGTTCGTCTTCCTCAATGAGATTAATATCAACATGAGGCGAGATCAGAAACCTATACCTCTCAGGTTGGTTCCAACTCTCTCCGACCTACGCGGTCCTTGTGTAATAGAAGATTGTGGTACAGTCTCATCCCGGATGGACTGTTCTTGTTCCGTTGAGGATTCTATGCCAGGAACAGTATCACTCCGATTTTCATCGAGTTCTACTTTCCTCCCACTTACCACTGTATTTAGGAATTCCTTCTCAAGGAAAACCACATTATAGAGCAAAAAATACTTTGTTCTCTCGTGGGTGATAGAAGTAATATCCTTTGGTTTCCCTAGGATATCCTACGAATAGGATTTATCCGATTTGGGTTCAAGTTTGGTACCTTCCAAACGTTGACGTATGCCCAGCATCCCCAAATCTTTATGAATGAGAAACCCGGTTTCTTCCTGTCCATATCTCATATGGTGTCTGTTGTACAGACTTTGACAGAACCTTATTCAAAATAGGAACTGCACTGTTTAATGCATATCCCTAGAAGGAAATAGGTAGCTCAGTGCGACTCATCATAGACCTTACCATGTCCAACAGAGTTCGGTTTCTCCGTTCAGATACACCGTTTAATTGCGGTGTTCCAGGAGGAGTCCACTGTGAAAGAATACCATATTCTTTCAAGTAATCTAGAAACTCATTGCTCAAGTATTCGCCACCACTGTCCGACCGTAATGTCTTTTATACTCTTGCCGGTCTATTATTCAACTTCGTGTCGAAACTCTTTGAATTTCTCAAAAGTTTCCGACTTGTGTCTCATAAGATACACATAACCATAACGCGATGCATCATCCGTAAAGGTTACGAAGTATTCGAATCCACCTCTAGCCTGGCTAGACATGGGCCCACAAACGTCACTATGAACGAGGGCTAACAGTTCGGTGGCGCGTACACCTTTCCCGCTAAAAGGTGATTTAGGCATTTTGCCTAATAAGCAAGATTCGCAGACGTCATATGAATTTGGATCAAATCCGTCCAAGTACCCACTCTTCGAAAGTGTGGATATGTGAGTCTTGTTAATGTGTCCCAGACGACAATGCCACATGTAAGTCTCATCTTTGTTACTTAGTTTGAGCCTTTTGTTTGTTACATTATATGTTTGAGATTGATTTATATTCAAAATATAAAGACCATTATTAGCATCAGCTGAACATATCTCAAAATCATCTTTATAAACAAAACACCCAGTGTTTCGGAATACAAAAGTGTACCCGTATTGGGTCAAACAAGATACAGAGATAATATTCCTAGTCAAACTAGGTATATAATAATAGTTGATAGTTTAAGTACATGCCCCGAAGGCAGTTCTAAAACAAAAGTGCCCACGGCCAAAACAGCAACAGGTGTCCCGTTTCCAACACGCAGATCAATCTCTCCTGAAGCCAGTCTCCTGCTAATTTGCAGATCCTGCGCATCAGTACATATATGAGTACCACAACCAGAATCAAAAATCCAATTTTTAAAACTAGAAGTAGCCATGTTTATCTCAATAACAAACATATCTGAGGCCGGTGCCTTGCCCGCCTTTATCTCCTTCTGAAGCGCCTTGTACTCGCGGCAGTCACGCTTCCAGTGACCCCGCTTGCCACACTGTAGGCAAACATCCTGAGATTTATCCTTTGTGCTTCCCAGAAGCCTTTGACTTTTGTGCCTTGCTTTTGAATATGCTTCTTCTTTCGCATACCTCCAGTTGCCTGGGCCCAACCCTAGGTCCATGAGATGTCGTTGCAAAGTGCGCCTCGCGCTTGTTGCCCTTTTGAAGCTCCTTTTCAGCCTCCTTGAGAGTTGACAGTAACTCTCCAAGAGTATCACTGTTGTTCATCAAATTGTAATTTATGATGAACTGTCTCCAGGAATCGGGGAGAGATTGTAGGATCATATCCATAGTAATCTCTGCCTCAAAGACTATCCCCATGTTGGCCAGCTCATCGATGTCAGCAATCATCTGAGCCACGTGAGACTCAACAGACATGCCATATATCATCCGTGAGCGAAAGAGCTTCTTGACTAACTCATACCTCTGCATCCTTTTGTTAGAGCGATGCAGATCTTGCAACCTTGCTAACATATTATAAGGATCCAAGTCCCTATCTTGTCTGCGAAAGTGCTGAGTCATCGAAGCAAGCATAATGGACTGAGTTGTGTCACAATCATCGCTGTGAGTCTTCCAAAGCTCCAGCTCAATTGTCTCATTCGGTCCGGGCTTAGGCACATGAGGTCTTTGTAAAGTATACAACAACCTCTCTAAACCTAGGACAATCCTAAGGTTCATTTCCGAATCTGCAAAATTTGTGCCCTTGAAGACATTATCTCCCATGATTATGTCGCGGACATTTCCTTTGCCAGTCATCTTGATCTACGATAGTCTAACTATCTAGTCAACGATAATGGGTACAGTCTAACTGTTACATAGAAAAATAACAATATATTAGTCCAACTAATAAAGTATATTGACGAAATTATTTGAAAGCGCGTAAAGCTAAGTATCTGAATGAAATTACAATTCAATACTATTAGCCTCCCACTATTTTTCGGCGAGCCTCTAACCCTCTGTCGAGTACTTGGAAACCTAGTTTCCTAGTGGGCTAAGATCCCGTTAAATACATACAACCTTGACTTTGGCCAACAAGCTGTATGAAACTTAACTAGGTAGATCTCGAAGATCAATTGGATCTCATCCAATTCCTGGATCCGGTAGGTGGACATCCAAGTCCGAAACACATATGCTTTATATATGCCAATATGTCAAACATATTTTCCTAACCTTTTTCCTCTGAATCAACTAAGCCTTGGCTTTGGCACAACAAGCTTAATGATTCCAGTTAATCGGGACCCATTGACATGGAAAGTTTCGTAATCAATGTCGATGGACAAGAAGTGATCTTGACTTTGGCCAACAAATCACAACTTGGACAAGACACCGATATGTAACAAAAACTTCATGATTCAACACATCCGCAATTGACAAAGGCCTTGACTTTAGCCAACAAGCCAATGCCAACTTTGGATCTTGAGTAAGAATCACTCAACGGAAGGAAAAACGCTTAATATGTTTTTGAGGGTTTTTCGCGTAAATTGGCATCCAATTTATATCTTTGATTAGGTCTCATCATACACCCTTAAGCATGCTTCTAAAACATCATAAGGCGCAAAAGTAAATTAATAACGATATGCGGATGGATATTTAAACAGATTGTTCCTAGAACAAATCGCTCAATTTCCTCTCCCCGACTAGAACTATTCTAACTCCTACCCTTTTACAAAATACAATAAAGAAACCTCATATACATTGAGGGGAATAGGTGAGAAGAGAATTACAAGGAGTAAAGAGATTAAAGTCTGGGCACGCAGGCCCAATTTAATAAATTATAAACTTATTACAATTTCCAAAATTTCCATTGCCCTTCTAATATCCATCTGATATACGTTATTCATACATCACATATATGTATTCAATCAAAACATGTTTATTACAATAATCTAATCCAATTAATTAATCTTTGATTAATGACCATCCAATGTTCAAACAATGATTTGATTTGCGCGAGTCCAACTCGTTTAAGAATAAGTACTTTTAATACGTATTCTTGAATTATATCGAACTACAATTTAAATCCAATTTATTTGTATTCAATACTAATTCTAATTTAATTCCAAATTAAATATTTACACTTACATAGTTTCCTTAAAGACTTGGATTCCAAATCCAATCTTGATGGGTCTCAAAGGCCCAATAACATCCAATGTCTTTTTAATTAAAGTCCAATGGGCTTTTAATTGATTCTTTCTTAAGGCATGGGCTTTGGCCATAATGGATCAAACCCAAAATGCCAAGGCCCAATAGGAATCACCCTATTGCCATCAAATCAATTTAGGCCCATTAGGCCCAATCAAATTCTTTAAAGGGCCAAGTGATGTATTTGGACTTTATGGAATTGGTTTTGGGCCCAATTGGATCCAATCCAAAAGTCCAAAACCAAACTTGGTCAAACCAAGCCCATTAGGCCCAAATACACACTTTTAGCCCAATTCAATTTTAAAGGCATTTTATCATAATTATAGTATTCCAAATATCACAATTATTTTAATTAAAGTGTATTAGCCATAATTAATTAATGAGTCCCAGGCTCGAGGCCCACATCGTCAGCGGTATTGGTATGCTTCCCAAGGTCGAGGCCCCCGTTGTCAGTTGTAGTTCCGGGATACGTCCCAGGGTCGAGGCCCACTGCATCATCAGTTGTAATTCTAAGATAAGTCCCAGGGTCGAGGCCCACTGCATCATCAATTTTAGGATATGTCCCGAGGTCGAGGCCCACACATCAGTTGCAGTTATTGGGATGCGTCCCAAGGTCGATGCCCACTGCATCATCAACTCAGTTTGAAGCAACAGACAAGTCATGTGGTAGCTGGCGAGCCAAAAATTCACACATCAGTTGCAGTTATTGGGATGCGTCCTAGGGTTGAGGCCCGCTGCACCATCAACTCAGTTCGAAGCAACATGCAAGTCAAGTGGCAACTAGCGAGCCAGGTAAGTAAAAATGCATTGCATAACTTTGATAGGATTGTCATTGTCACACACTACACAAGTCCCATCAAAGTGGGGGCGACTGTAGGCACTACATTTTTACATATAAGTCCCGATGATGAGTCTCGTAGAGAGTCACTCCTCTTTAAGTTTTGGAAGTCGCGGGAAACGGTCATCGGAAGGGAAAGTCAAAACTTAACACCTTATTGGATTTAATTCGTTTATTTAGCTTCAGGTTTGCTTGTTAAGCCTCTGTGTTTAAATTTATCCTCCGCAAGTCACACAGCAAGCCCACACACCACCAAGCCACACACCAAGCCCACCAAAATAAACCAAACCTACGCCTAAATAGACTAAATATACGCCCATCACCTTCCAAATTAACAAAAACATATATTAAACACATGCTAAAATCAAGACAAATCATCGTCTCAAATCAAATCAAATTACCTTCCTAATTAAAGAGATCATTTCCACATGACACACTAATTAGAAGATATCTCTATAATTACATAATATTTCTTTCCTACCCGTATAAGGTAAAACCTCAACCCTTGCCTATAAAAAGAAGCATAAACCCAACCTTGGAGACCCCTAGCATTCCCTTCTCATTCACGCCCCCCTTCTCTCTAAGCCCTCCATTCACGCCAAACAGCAAGAAAACCAGCCCTCTATTCACTCCCAAACAGTGCCTAAATCATCCCCCTAAACCATCATAAAATATTCCCAAAATCAGCCCCCTAAACCACCATAAAACAGCCCTAAAATACCCCCTAAACCACCGTAAAATAGCCCCTAAAATCCCCTTGAATTACCAAAAAAACTGCACACAAAAACACACCAAGTTACCAAAAACCTGCACCTTAAAACACCCCAAATTACCAAAAAAACTGCACATAAAAACAGCCCCTAAAACCCAAAAAACTGCGCCTTAAAACACCCTTAAACCACTAAAAAAAACTGCACTTTAAAATAGTCCCAAAATCACCAAGAACTGCAACAAAAACAGCAAAAATAGCAGCCCAAAATAGAGAAAACAGCAGCCCAGAACAGTGAAGCAACGAAGGAAAATAATGAATCAGTAAATCGGAAAAGCCGCGGAGAATCAACCCTTCTGACAACCGCGTAACGCATTTCCAAGAGACGACTTAAGAGGTTAGACCTGAGGGCAAATTTTTATTTATTCCCATTCTTTTTCTGTTATTTATTAATGTTTCTTTACATGAGTATTGTTGGTTAATGCATGCTATGGCCATGGGATGAATAGAATATGTGTTATCTCTTACGGTATATCGGATGGAAACCCGGACGTAAATTCCGTAGCTGAATCCGAATGGATGGTATTACGGTCTGCACTCAAGATACAATGCCACGTACCGCTTGAGAGACACACGTATTTCCTTTCATTCAACCTTGTGTTTATGCATGATTTAGTCGTTTAGTATGTTATTAGTTTATGTATGATTTAGTCATTTAGTATGTTATTTTTATGCATGATTTAGTCGTTTAGCACATTATTTTCAAGCATGATTTATTTATTTCTTTCGCATTAGGAACTTAATTATGTCTCTTCTATGTTTATGTTATTATTTATTTCTATTGCCATGTTTATCAATTCAATGCGTTCATGTGACTGTGTGCTAACCGTTATGTCGACTTACTTTTATGCATGCAAACTTAGATATAGATTGTATACACACTTAGATGTAGGTTATTCACGTATACGTAGGTTGCGTAGACTTGGTTAAATTATTGCACAAATCTTTTCATTATAAGTGGCATAAGTACGGGACCATTCCGAACCCAATGGTTTGAGGTATTCCTTTACGAGGGGTGAGTGCGGCCTTAAATCATTTTCCCAGTTCACACTGGGTGGCGACTCCATTATTCTCCGATTTAGTCCCATGTGGGCTATTCCGTACTCCCAACTAGGCCACGAGCCTAGAACAACGTCACCGATTTCTGTGTCCTACAACCTTGATGAGGCACTCGAGTACTTAAATGACCTAGTCAAAAATCTCACACTTAAACTGGACCCAATGCCACAGATAGTACTGATATGACATGTCATACTCCTTCTAGCGGAGACATACACCACTTTAGGGAAGATGATAGTCTTAGAACACATGTTGAGCTATTAATTAGAGAGATAGGAGCCTTAAAACCCAAAAATAGCAAGATTATGTATGCGATAGCCCAGTTAGAACCTCAAGGGCTATGTTTTGTGTGTTAGGGGATTGACCATCTGACCCAAGAATGTCCTATATATAGTGAGATGAGGGAAACCTATAAGGAACAATGCAATACCTTAGGGATGTACAATAAGCTATATACGCCTTGTCCAGATACTTATAATTTTGGTTAGTGGAACCACCCAAATTTTAGTTGGAAACTTGAGTCTCAATATCCCACTCAAACATCACAACCTATAAGTTACAATGCCCCACAGTATCACACAGCTGCCACTCCTAGAAATTTTGTAAAGGACACTGTGCATGTATTTATAGAGGCCTAGAACAAAACTAATTAAAGGTTTGAGTCATTGATAGCCCATGTAGTTGAAGTTAATAAGGAAATTAAGAGTCGATTCTCTAAGTTAACTAATTTCCTGAGTGTGCAAGAACAAGGAAAGTTTCCATCTCAAGCTAAACCAAATCCAAAAAGGCAACACATGGTACTAGCTGATCATGAAGCATCCAATATAAAATATGTTAATGTCATAATCACTAGGAGTGGTAAGGAGGTTGGTTTGTAGGACACCTCGAATATTATAGGTGACCCCAAAGATATTAGTATCAATAATCCTCAAGAAGAACAAGAGACACACAGCCCATTTAGAGTACATTTCCCTCAAGCTCTTACGCCTACTGTGAGAATTATAGACCCTAATGGTGAGATCCTAGAACATTTAAAAAAAGTAAAGATTAACTTTTCTCTGTTATATGTGATCAAATAGGTTCCCATATATGTGAAGGTTTTGAAGGATATATGTACCATGAAGAGAAAGTATCATGTGAAGAAGACTGTATTCCTGACAGAGCAAACAAGTGCAGTAATTGACCAGAGGCCCCACCAAAATACAAAGATCTTGGATGCCCCATTATTACTTGCCATATTGGCATTTATGAGTTTGGTCAAGCTTGATTAGATTTCGGTGCTAGTGTTAATCTCATGCCATATTCCATCTATATGCAGATAGGACTTGGAGAGATTAATCCTACATCTGTGATTTTATAGTTAGTTGATCGCTCTATCAGAACACCGCATGGGAGTATTTGAGGATGTTTTAATACAAATCGATAAATTCTACTACCCTTTTGATTTCCTTATTTTAGATACTCAAATCTGTGGTTAACATTGAGTTAAAAATTCCAATTATCTTAGGCAGACCTTTTTCTTGCTATAGCTAACGCTCTTATTAATTACAGGAATGGTCTCATGAAGTTATCATTTGGGAATATGACACTAGATGTGAATATCTTTCATGTTTAGAAAAAACCATGGGATGACGATGGACACTATTATACATATCTGATAGACATAGTCTTGTCAAAAATAGCTTCTACACCACATGAATCTAACCCTCTCGATCTGAAACTAATCTCAAAGAGCCATAAAAAGAGGAAAATGAGAGTTAGTGCTCACTTGAAGATGAAGAAGAAATACCATGGGACTACTTGGTCCACTACATGGAAGCCACCATGACAAATTAGGTGATTACGTCTGGCTAAAGACGTTAAACTTAGCGCTAGTGGGGAGACAACTCTTGCATCTGTATTTATTTTATTTTGTCATTTTCTTTACTTTAGTTTTATTTTATTGTATGCTAATTGCATGTTTATTATTTACATGGGTATTTATACAGTTGTTAGCGCAACCCACACAGCTACACAACCAAAGTCTCACCAGTATGATCCTGATCAATTCCATGCCTAGTAGTGTTGTTCCTCACTCCTTTTTTTAAAATATTATCTTACATTGAAGAGAATGCAAGTTTTAAGTGTGGGGGTGTATGCATGTAGTGAGAATACCTGTTATAAAAAAATTTGATTGTTTTTAGTCCTTAATAGTAAAACATAAGTCCAATGATGAATATTGTTTACTTTAAGATGAAAACTTAGAAACAATAAGTTTCTAATGTACTTTTATCTGATGACTTGAGCAGTTGATCTAGGTTAGACTCGTAAGCACTTAACTATAGGTTTTTAGCAGTGAAAACCTAGGTAGTTGTCAAAGTGACTAGTTGAAGAAACTGCATGTCAATGAATGATCGTTTGCTTAGATGTCTATCTTGATTTTATAGTGTTATGATGTATGGTATGGTTAAAAATAAAAGCAGAAAGTTTTGGAAGAAAGAAAAAAAGAGAAAAGAGGAAATTAAACCATCTATAACCGATAAGCGTGAAGCTACCCATGGACGAGTATTAGGATCACCATTAGGAGAAATTCTACCTTAAAGGGTAGGCGTGTTGAAAAAAAAGGTTTTGAAAGAAGAAAAGACAAAAAAAGATCATACCATACTGAGCACAGAAAGGCAATTACAGAGTATATTTAAGATATCTAGGTTGGTTTGACCCATCAGATCCCATTTTCTAAATAAAATCATTGAGTTGGCTTACCTAAGAGTCGAGATCTGAATGTACCTTTTCACACACATGTGAGTCTGGCTTAGATGATTTATTCTAGGAATTGGATTCGAGTTGCTTTAAGTACTTTGAATATTCTCTGATTTCATTACTATGCATTTGTTGAGGACAATAATATATGTAACTATTAATACTATTTCATTTTGTTATTTTTGCATGATTGTATGTGTTTTGAATGACGTTTGTGGATATCATCACTGCAAGCCCTAAGGAGACTATAACTCCTCCACTAAGGCTGCCTAGAGGCTTAAAGGCTTGTTGCATATGCTAAATGCAATCGTGATCCCTACAAAGTGACTTAGATAGTTTTTATTTATTTTTAATTTAGTTTAGTTCTTAATTCTTTTTGCGCTAGAATTACTAGGGACTAGCAATAAGCTTGTTGGGGGTTGTGATAAGTGCATGAAAATATACTTTAAACATCGCTAATTTGGCTTGATTGTCATGTATTTGATCTTACTTATAGTTTATTTTATGTTTTATTATTAGGAAGCAATGGAACATAGATATTGGAGAAATTACAAATGTTTCGGGACCTTGCGGACACATAGGAAGTACGCTCGAAGAGCTGAATCACAGAATCGACAAAACCAGAAAAAAAACACTGGAGCCGTGACGCCTCCTCAGTGTTGCCTATATAGAACCCCCTATGAGTTAGGCACCTCGTCGCCACTTGCCAGAATTATGACGCCCCGGAAGACCCAATAAACTTAATTTAGTCATGTTTGATATGCATAATGACTCCGGGACTTCCCTATATAAACCCAAGTTTCTCCAAAATCCTATAAGAGGATAAAAATAGAGAGAAAACACACAAAAAATAGATTAAATCTCATATTTGAGAGAGAAGAATGAGGAAGTTTAATTCCAGACAGGATGCTCCTCCTATCTATCAAGGCTATGTCTCTCTTCTATATGGAGAACTAATCTCATAGGCAATTCCAATGATGGACTCTTGTAATTAAGTTCTTGTGTTCATGTTTTTGATTCCTGAATGTTCATCAACATTTAATATAATTGATATCTTACGGTTCTTTATTATCTTTTGATTTATAATACAGAGAATGTGTTTTACCAACTTGGATATAGAAATAATCATGCTTCTTTTATGTATGATTGGGGAACCCGGTTGTGACTGGTAATGTTGTTTTATGAGTTGATCTTCTGCTGCAGTATTGCCTGAGGGTATATTGTCAACGTTAGATAGGTCATAATTATAACATTGTCTGCTATTTACATAAAGAAAATAATTCATCGATTACCTTAGAATTTAATATGTTTTGATTGAAATATCTTCCGATTATTGGTTTGGGATGTGAAACCTTCAATTGAGTAATAAAAGGAATCAATTACTAAATTTAGGGATTTGATACAAAATGGATTCTTGACGCTTTGCAGCTTTTCTCTACTGATAGCTCTTAAGTAATCATTATATTTTTATTTTACTTTACAAATTCAATCCATATCTTTAATCAAGTTATTGCTAACGTTTTCGTTAAGTGAATTAGTTCCTTGTAACCATCTCTTTGAGGAATCGACACCCCAATTATACTACGAAAACCACAAGTACTTTTTGGGCGTAATAATGGGTCTATTCTTATTTATTATTTAACACTAATTATTTCTATAAAAAAATCATTTCATGTATTTTTTGATAACAACCAAAACACAGCCATAGTCTATGTATTTTAGGGGCTATTTCTGCAGTGCGTTGGGCGCGAATCGAGTCCAAAATAGTCCAATATTTGTTCGACTATTCGAGGCTGTTCGGGGACTGCTCCAGGGCTGTTTTGGGGCTGGAATTTTGTGTAAAACTGAATAAAAATTTCAGTGGTGGTGGCAGTATTATTCGGTAGTTCAAAGGGAAGGGAAAAAAAAAATTTCAAATCCAATCTGTATGCCTAAACCGTTTTTAATGCGCAAGGAAACCATTTCCTACACCAAGACGTAGAAACCTAAAGGGGCGTGACAACTAGAATAAAATCGAACTTGGAAAATATTCATCGCGTTTAGATTGGTGACAAAATAAGCTTATGATGTATTTAATTACAAATGTAATTTATATGAATTTATAAAAGAAAACAAGACAAAAGCAAAAAGACAAAAAAAAAAAACAAACAAAAAAGGAAAAAAAAAGTAATTGCAATTATTTTCCACCTTTCGGTGGAAAGCAATTTCAATTTGCATAAAAGGTGCTCAGCATCTCATTTTCCTCAGCTCATTCCATAATTCTCTCTCTGAGAATTTATGAAGTTCCAACTCTTATGTGTTTTTTAAAAATCTTTGTTGTATTTTTTTTCTTTTAATAATAAAATTATGTGTGTTTTTATTCAAAGCATGAATTTCTAATTCCATCATGTTGGGGTAAAGGGTTAAACTCTTAATATAAAAATATGGATTAATCTTACTTGTATTACAATATATGAATTATAATCTAAAGACTAATATTTAATTTAAATTTGTATTAATTATTGACAAACTTTGTTACTGCCTATATGACTGGTTTTATATATTTTGCATAATTAGGTACCTAACTGGACTTGTTATAGATAAATGTTATCACCGTCTTTATGGCTAGTTTTATATGTTTTGGCATAATTAATTCCTGAAATAAATTAATTGGGTAATAATAATAATTTATATATTATAACAAGTAAGATTTCTCTAAATTTTAAATATTAAAAGTGGATCCCCTAACACCAGTATTTTATTTTATTTTAGCAGTCCAATTTAAAATTGTCAATCATTTCAAATAATTTAATATTTTTATTTTCACTCGAATTATTATTTTATTTTACGAGATCTATTCCTTGTGGATGGACCTCGGACTTATCAGATTATTTTATTACTTCGACACTCTTATACTTGAGAGTAAAGAACAACTTTGTGAGTCTGTCACTATAAAAACTCTGTCAAAGTGTGGGAATCTGTAACAGACAATAGCCATAGCTTCGCTAATGAGGAGAACTTTGACCGCTGGCTTGAACATAATTTTAATAGTAACAACATCTGACATCAAGGCATACATTGGAATTTGATTTCCTATACTTTGTGGTACCTTTGGAAGTCGAGATGAACATACTTATTTGAGAATACCAAACCTCCTAAGTGTAATACTGCCATAATGATCATAAGAAATGTAGTAAGTCACTGGGAGAGGGCCATCTTATCAACAGCTAATCCTAATGTGCAAATTCACACAAGATGGCATCCTACTGTTTCAAGATACTGGAAGATAAAAAATTAATCGGATAATATAATATGTTTTATTGATATAATAGAGATCTTATTTAATAGATTTATTAATTAAATTTTATAATTTTAATAGTTTTTTTAATTGTAATATGATAGTATAATATATTTTCTTATTATAATATTGTTCTTATAAATTATAAATGTATTTTTATTATAATAGGTTTTTATTATAAAAATTAATTGTAAAGATATTTTAATTTTATAATTTAATAATAAAGAATTAATTGAAGAGATTAAGTGTCACGTATGTTTTTTTTTTATTTTAATGAGAGACTATAATATGTTTTCTTATTATAATATGTTTCTTTATTTAATTTTATAATTTAATAATAAAAATTTATATGTAAATTAATTAGATTAATTAAATTAATAGGTATGTTACTTTAATAGTAGATTATGTTTTAATATTGTAATAGGTTTCTCATGTTAATAATTTATTATTTTAATTTCATAATTTAATAATAAAAAATAATTATATAGATATTTTAATTTTATAATTTAATAAACAAATTAACTGAAGATATTAAGTTAATTGTAGATAATTTAATAGTGTTCTGTTTTATTTTAATTGGATACTATAATATGTTTTTTGGTTATAATAGAATTCTTATAAATTATAATATATATTTTTATTATAATATGATTTTAAACACCTCGAAATTTTGATGACTACTATGTTATAGGTGATATAATACATGATATAAATCATTCTTAAACATGTATATGCTTATGGAATTACATTTCGGACCTTTTGATGAAACATTTGCAGTTCCATTACGAAATTTACTTTAAACTCTATTCCAAATAGCCCTTTGTATTTGGGCAATAAATTTTTCATAGGATCCCCAATTTTTATGAATTTTATATTTTCGAAAATCTAAGACCGAGACCTAGAACTTATACGTTGGATATTTTCCAAATTGAAACAAAGTAGGTCAAAAATCATGATTTATGTGTCTACTACAGTAAATTTCAAGTAAAGTCTAGAATTCAATGACGTGGCACAATCTCAACCTCTCATTTCATCACAAAAATCAGCCACTTTGCTTATAAATAAGACACTCTTCTTTCATCTCTCTCAAACGCCAAATACGTGAGCTTGGTTCTAGGAAGCTCTCCAAAATTTTCTCTACTCTCATGGATATATTTAAGGAATGGTGATGAATTCTCAAGCTTTTGTTGGTCAAGTAAGCTTATTTTTCTTCTTCCTTCTTCGTATTTAGGAAAATGAGCATTCATTCTTCGCTTGCATTTTCACACTTAGGACAGCTACAAATTTGCAGATTTTTTATTTGTGAAGATTGAGCAAATTTAAGCCTCAATATATGCTTATGATGTTGTTTAGAGTGGATTATGCTTAAGTTTTGGTTGGAATAATGTCAAAGTGTAAAATAGACATGAGGGTCGAATTCTTAGCATGATGGGGGAATTATTTTTGATGGTTTGATGATAAATTATTGAGATTCATACACTAAAAAATATATAACATGAATTTAATTTGTTTGGGTGTGATAGATTTCTGTGGCATAGTAATTCTCTTAGGTTTCTTAATCGTTATTCATGGTTCATGCATCATGTTTAATTTTATGCCAAAAATTTTTGATGATTTTAATATGCGATGAATGTTAAATGCATGTTTATTTCATTTTTCAGCCATGGTTTCTCCAATTATTTCAATACTCTCAAATGATAAATTAACAGGAGAAAATTATGTTAAGTGGAAAAGTAACATGAACGCTATCCTGCTCTACGAAGACCTAAAGTTTGTCCTGACAGAGAAGTGTCCTCCCTAGCCGGCAAGAAATACTGGCCAAGCTGTGCACGATACCTACCGAAAATGGGTCACCGCAAATGAGAAAGCTCGCTGCTACTTGCTAGCAGGGATGTCCGAGGTTCTTGCTGCAAAGCATGAATCTATGGCTTCAGCATCTCAGATGATGGAGTCATTGCAGGGTATGTTCGGGCAGCCTTCGGAGTGTCAACGTCATGAGATCATGGTCTCAGTGATGACTACTAGGATGAAGGATGTGACATCAGTCCAAAAGCACGTCTTAAGGATGATGACCTATCTCAACACAGCTGAAACCTATGGAGCTTGTATTGACGAGCGTAGTCAGGTGACCATGATTATGGAAACTCTTCCAAAGAGTTTCCTGCAGTTTAAAAACAATTATATTATGAACAAATTGACTTTTACTTTGACCAAACTGCTTAATGAGCTCACCCAATACAAGTTCATGCTTGTGGATCCTCGTAAGTCCATTACCGAGGAAAATATTATCGAGTCTTCTAAATCTACAAAGATGAAGAAAAATAGCACTGGGAAGGCTAAGGTTAAGCCCATAAAGAAGAATAATAAGAAAGGCTCCAATGATGCCAAGTCTAAGGGAAAATTTTCCACTGCAACAAGAATAGCCATTGGAAAAGGAATTGTCTTAAATACCTTGCTGAGCTGAAGGAGAAAAAAGTTACATGTAAATATGATTTACTCATTATCGAAACTCTATTAGTGGAGAATGATAAATCTGCGTGGATTGTTGATTCTGGAGCCACTAACCATGTCTGTTCTTCTTTGCAGCTACTTGTCTCATTCAGGGACCTTTTTGAATGTGACTACACCATGAAGGTCGGGACAGGGGATGTCGTTTCAGTAAGAGCAATGAGAGTTTCTAGTTCAAATTTTACAAATAATAGTTATTTAAATTTGAACAATGTGTTATTCATTCCTGGTTTTCACAAGAATTTGATTTCTATTTCTATACTTTTGGATGATGGTTATTCAATTTCTTTAATAGAAATTTAGTTATTATTGGTAGAAATGGATTAACCATATGCACATGAAACTCAGAAAATAACTTGTATTTGTTAAGACCGTTAACACATAGGTCACTGCTCAACGCTGAAATATTAAAGGTTGAGAAACCTAAAATTAAACTGCAAAAGATTTCTCACGATGACATATATCTATCGCATCTTAGACTTGGTCATATCAACCTTGACCGGATAAACAGATTGATAAAGAACAGAGTCTTAAACTTGTTAAAGTTTGGAACTTTACCAGTCTGTAAATCTTATTTAGAAGGAAAAATGACTAAGAGACCTTTGACTGGAAAAGGTATAAGAGCTAATCAACCACTTGAGCTAATACATTCGGATATTTGCGGACCTATGAATGTAAGAGCCCATATGGTTATGAATACTTTGAACATTCATTGATGATTATTCTAACTAAGGTTATGTTTACCTAATGCAGCACAAGTCAGATACTTTAAAAAGTTCAAAGAGTAGCGTGCTGAGGTTGAGAACCAGTTAGGTAAAACAATCAAAACGCTATGATCAAATCGTAGAGGAGAATAAATTGACAGAGATTTCGAGGAATTATTAGTTGAACATGGGATAATATCCCAGTTCACAGCACCTGAAACACCACAGTAAAATGGTGTTACAGAGAAGAGAAATCAGACTCTACTAGACATGATGAGATCTATGTTTAGTTATATCTCACTACCTAATTCTTTCTGGAGATATGCATTATAAACTGCAATACATACCCTTAATGTATATCCATCTAAGTCTGTTCTTAAGACTCACTTAGAGTTGTGGAGTGGTTGTAAAGCTAGTTTGAAATATTTTTGCATATGGGGGTGTCCAGCACATGTGCTGAAGAATAAGACTACAAAGTTGGAACCACGTTCTCAGGTGTGCCTATTTGTAGGCTATCCAAAGAGACTAGGGGTGGATTATTCTATAGTCCTGAAGATAGCTAAATATTTGTATCGACAAATGCTACATTTTTAGGAGGACTATATGAGGGAGTTCAAGCCTCGAAAGAAAATGTTAATCGATGAGTTACTTTTTGGTTCGACCAGCATACCATCTTCAATGACAGTGGACAAATACATAACACCTTTGATATTTGAGCGTCAGATACAAGTTCATCAAAATGATCTATCACCTAGACGCAGTGGGAGGGTTGTACGACAACCTGATCGCTACATTGGGGGCATAAGTTGTCGCATCCAGCGATTGTATAGATGATCCATTGAACTAATGTAGTGCAATGGATGATTCTGAAAAAGAGGAATGACTCAAAGCCATGAACCTAGAGATGGAATCTATGTACTCCAACTTAGTCTAGGAACTTGTAGACCAACCTGATAGGGTGAAACCCATAGATTACAAGTGGATCTACAAGAGGAAGAAGGGAGCAGATGGGAAGATACAGACCTTCAAGGCTAGGCTAGTGGCCAAGGGTTATACCCACAAAGAGGGAGTTAACTATGAGGAAACTTTCTCGCCAGTAGTAATACTCAAATCCATCCGCACTCTTCTATCCATTGCCGCATATTATGACTATGAAATTTGGCAAATGGATGTCATGACTACATTCTTGAATGGAAATTTTGATAAGATTATCTATATGGTACAACTAGAGAGGTTCATAGCCAAAGGTCAAGAGCAAATGGTTTGCAAGCTGCCAAAATCCATTTATGTACTTAAGCAGGTGTCTCGATCTTGGAATATAAGATTTAATACCACTGTCAAGTCTTATGATTTTGTGCAGAATGTTGATGAGCCTTGTGTATACATCAATGATATTTTACTCATTGGGAATGATGTAAAGATATTATCGGACATAAAAGCCTGGCTAGCTAACCAATTCTAAATGAAAGATTTGGGACAAGCCAGTTATGTTCTTGGGATTTAAATACTTCAGGATCGCAAGAAACGACTATTATCATGTCTCAGACATCCTATATCGAC
This sequence comes from Zanthoxylum bungeanum, assembly GCA_019454045.1. Taxonomy (NCBI): domain Eukaryota; kingdom Viridiplantae; phylum Streptophyta; class Magnoliopsida; order Sapindales; family Rutaceae; genus Zanthoxylum; species Zanthoxylum bungeanum. The sequence continues at coordinate 673 of SKCR01052527.1, read as the reverse complement.
AGGATCCTTGTGCGATTTGGGATGCAGAATTCCAAGAAGGAAAATTTACCTTATTGGTATGGAATTCATTTGTCAAAAGAACAGTCTCCTAAGACAACTCAAGATGTTGCGGAAATGAGACATATCACATATATCTCAGTAGTTGGTAGTCTCATATATGATATATTATGCATGACACCGGACATCTGTTTTGCAGTGAGAGTAGTTAGTAGGTTTCAGTCAAACCCATGATTAGATCATTGGATGGCTGTGAAACACATTCTCAAGTATCTTGTAACATCCCAGATTTTCAAGACCGTTCTAGAAAATTCCCGTACGGCTGTTTTAGTCCCTGAGCTTGATGATGATGAAGAATAAGAGTTTAAGTGATGTCTTATGGGTTGGAATATTAGATTATGAATTTTCGTCGCGTCGGAAAATGCGGAGGATCAAAAGTCAGTTACGCGATTTTCGTAAAACGCGTAAAGTTTGCAGTTTTGGTCACGAAGAGAGCAAACGAACTCTGATCGAGCTAATTTTTTGACCATCGGACTCGTTTTTCCGAGATGCACAACTTTCATGTTGAGCACTTTTCGAGAATCGCATCAGAAGGGCTCTGAATTTGTGATATTCCAGAAGGATCCAGAATAGGAGCTGATTTGTAATTTTTGTGAGGGCTTATATGATATTTCCA
>SKCR01052526.1:0-18247 GCA_019454045.1 Zanthoxylum bungeanum | reverse complement strand
AAACAGCTAGTCTCTTTAAATCAGACAATCCCGACCTAGTCATATTGTCCCGACGGTTGCAACCTTTTATAGAGTACTAGTTCTGTGTCCTGCGTGATCATCACCTCCATATGTCTGAAGCGATACTTCCATCTTGACATCACCTCCAGTACACTACGATTCTCGATAAATCCAGAAGAGGTGTACACAGAACCGGTTAGGGTCCCCAACCACCAAAACCAAAGTTTACCGATTGTCGCAAGTACTAGCGATGTAAGTCTCAGGTTAAGACCATATACACCTACCCTGATGCGGCCTCCCATAGACACGCAGACATACTACCAATGGGATTCCGCGGGGTCTATCCAGAGCGAAGCTGTTTTCCGTACCATCGGTAAAACACAACCTCCTATTGCACTTGCATAAGTATCCAATACTTAAATATATGAGAACTATGCTGTTGTGCCCTCACAACGTGCACAAGCGCAATACTAGTCTATTCCACATTATCGATGTCCAATCTCGATAATACTCCGACTAGGGATATTTAATGATTAAACTTTTATAGATTGATACTGTCTCATATCATCTCAATCCAGTATTATCATATGGACTTTCGCCATTTATTAGTCAAAGTAAATAATATTACAAAACGGCAAAAGGCAATTTCATAATCACATAGTTAATTTTGTACATAATACAATATCACTTACAAACAGTGACGCTATGGGACATAATGTCTAACAGAATCACTATTTCAAACTCATTTGACCTAATAATTTGTGTATAGTTTCTTGAGTTTTTGTGAATATTTTGATGTTTTTTGTGTTATTTTGTAGATAAATAAAGTTTTAGGACATTCTGGAGGTGATTTGGGGCCAAAACAGTGAAAAACAGACAAAAGGGCATTTTGGTCATTGGGCGTGTCACGACGCGCAGGCTGCGTCGCGACGCCTAACATGCGCCGCAAGTTTGCTAAGGTGCGCTGGTCAACATGTCAGAATCTGAGAAGTTTGACTTTGCTAATGTGCGTCGTGCCACGTGTCACCATCATAGTCGATCTGCTAACTTACGCAGTGCCACGTGTCATCATCCTACGGTGCCGACAATCAACATCGCCATATGTCGCCATGTGTCATCCCGCATGTCAGCCACATCATCGTCCACATCAGCAGTAGACCAAGTCAACTCGCCATATCAGCGCCACATCATCATCGCCAATCACAACATGACACGTGTCGCAATTTTATGGTGCCGACAATCACTTTCGCCATGTGTCGCCACGTTAGTGCCATGTCATCGCCATGTCAGCGTAATTATTGACTTATTTATCCGAATTGCCACGTGGGAGATAAGAATCTGAAATGGACGACAAATCAGAAGCTGACACGTCAGCGTGTCGCGACGCCCGGGGCTTACAAAGGCCTATAAAGAGAGCGCGAAATTTCAGTTTCAGATGTACCTTCCTCTCTGAATTATCTGATGTAAATAGGGAGTTTTCTATCTAGTTTATTTTAATTTCAGTTTTGCAATTAATTTTAATTATTTCTTAATATAGTAATTACTTTCTTTACTTTTACAGTTCTTACTATTCAACATGAGTAGGTAACTTCCCCCTGCTAGAGTGAAAGGTAATTCTTTTACTATTGCTATTTAGATTAATCTCCCTTAAATATAATATATTCGTTATTTAAAATTTGACTTAATGAGGATACCGCTATATTGATCGGTTGGTAATTCATTTTAAACTGGTTTAAACCTGACTAAACAAGGATACCGCCAGATTGGTCGGTTGGTAATTAAATTTTCTTACCGCCTATATGGCAGGTTTATTTTGGTTCCGCCTTTATGGCTGGTTGGACTTAATTTGACTTAATCAGGTTATCGCCTATATGGCTGGTTGGTAAAATAATCACAAGTAAATATATTATATTAAGGGAGATATCTAAATAGTAAATAGTAAAAGTTGATCATTTTACCTTAGCATTTTATTTTATTGTAATTTACTTTTCAGCTTTTACTTTATCGTAATTACTTTTCAGCATTTTACTTTATGTCTTTTACTTTTGAGTTTTTACTAGCCCTAGTTATGTGTCGTAACTAAGTTAGTTATCTGGGGTTGTGATGAATTCTAATATCACCGATTTATAAGGGGTTATTTATAGTTTGGGTAATTTAAAGGTTTACTTATTAAGTCTTAAGCTTAATACGTCTTGTTAATTGGCCACTAATAACATTGATCTGGTAAATCTAAAATAAACTTGACAAAGGAATTTTAGGTTTCAGCCTTAGACTTAATAGCCACGATCTTCCTTGAGGATAGATAACCCTTTAATAGATTTCCTTACAGGATAGACATATACCTGTCGGGCGGGGGTAGCCATAATTGGAACTTAAACTTAATGAATCCAGGTAATTTGGTTGACATAGACATATGGTTCAATTGGGTTATACTGGGTATTTGCATCTGACCATCGACAGAGGCTTTTGCATAATTTCGTGTTCCAGTTAGTAAACCGTTTATTACACAAACATGAAATAACCGCTTCATCTTTTAAAAGATATTAGAAAGATTCACAACCCTAGATAGTTTCCTAATATTGAATTTTCTTAAACCTACTTTCGTGCAGTTTTATTTACTTGTTTTTAAATTTAGAATCTTCACCATTTCAAATCAATCAATCAACCTGTTAGATACTAGTAATCATTTGACCTCATAAAATTAATCGATTAGGTATTAAGTCCTTATGGGATCGATACTTTTTATACTACTTGAACGATACGTGCGCTTGCGTTATACGCGTGTGATTACGCACTGGTCATGGATAAACCACTCACACTTTATTGTGATAATAATGGTGCAGTGGAAAATTCAAAGGAACCAAAGTTGCAAGAGGGGAGAGCATATAGAGAGGAAATATCATCTCAACAGGGATATAATGCAGAGTTGAGATGTTTTTATCACAATTATTGCATTCGCAGAGAACCTAGCTGATCCGTTTACAAAGACCTTATTAGCTAAAGTGTTTGAAGGTCACCTAGATGGTCTAGGATTACGTGACATGTCCCATTTGCTCTAGTGTAAGTGGGAGATTGTTATGCCTTAGAGCATCATGTAATGTAAACAATATTATATTTTATGAAATAAAATAATGCATTATTCATTTATCAAAGTGTTTGTTTAATATCGCATATTGTATATTATCATGTTTACCCTAGATTACTCATGTGCCTTCAGACTTAGTGTATGAGTGTCATACACAAGAGGATTTAAGCATGAAGTTAGTAATCTAAAATAGTCCATAGAGAACAAACAAAGTGGGTACTTTATTTGTGGTTTATCTATAGTTGCGGTCCATTCTATAATTTTATGGCGACCTTGATCCGAGATCGTCCATGTGAAGACACGAGAATAAAGGCACATTGTATGATAGGATCATATAGGACTGGACCTGAATAGAAATGAGTTTCTGATAATATCCGTTAAATAAAAAAACTCATTTCCATCTACTAGATGGTCATATATGGATTGATCGTAATCCTGAGTGTACTATGAACTCATGCATGACAGGCTATGTCCTTTGATTTATAAAGGTGAGGTTGGTGTAGCAATCCCGACCAATAACTACGTACTTTGGGGACATGTTTTGGTGTGTAGTTGGGGATGTTTTACATAGATATGGAGTTCACTCATTCTTGCAAGAAGTAGAGGAGTATCTTCCTTAAAGGTAGATTCAGTACTTGAACGGTTAGAGCGCTCGAGTCTTTCTATTACGAATAGAAACATTAACATTCATAATGGTTATTAATAAATTGTTCATTAGAGAATAAATGATACCTAAGGTAAAAAATAATTAGAGTGGTATAACGGATATTATGACCCGGCTCTAATTACGAGATACTCTTGAAGGGTTAATACATATGTAATGACTATATCGATGGACACCGACATGGTTCGGCTTAATATCTATCTGTGGTAATGAGAGTGCAGCTTCAGGTTTTTAGTGGAATAACCCGGAGTTAATAATTCGGAATATTTAATTAAGAGCATAATTAATATTCTGAGATTATTTGAGCTCGAAACCGTAAGTCCATTTGGTCCCCGTGCTAGCTGGATATACTATAGCAGATTAAATATAATTGGATAGTCCAATTATACACTCACATATGAAAATATTATTAATATGATTAATAATATTATTTTTTCACACTTGAAACTATATGTTAAAATTTAATATATTTTTTTAATAATTATATGATAATTATTAAAAGCATGTCATTAAATTATATGTGATATAATTTAGTAAGGATTAAATTTGTAAATTCCAAATTTGGGTTTTGTAAATCCTTAGATTAAATTTGGAAGTTACAATTTTAAAAGGTGTTAACCTTTTATTTTTTGTGACATCTTTTCCATTATGGAAAGTTAATATTGATGTTACAAATTTTTTGACATGTGCTGGGCGAAAATGACTTGGTGGAAGGGGAAATGGTTTATTTCATTTTGTAAACTAGAAACCCTAGATATAAAAAGAAAATAAGATTTTCTTTTTGTCTAAGCCTTTCATTCTAACCCTAGCTTCCTTCTTCTTGTGCTTGAAAAACTCTCTCAAGTGTTGCGAAAAATAAAAGAAAAATACAAAAAGAATGTGTGATCTTTAATCTCTAAAAATGTTTTAGGAATTTATTTCGTGAGTATAGCCCACCCTATTTTCTGTTGGTAACGAGATATAGTACGAAAGAATTCTTGGTCTCGAAAAAAATCTCACCATCTCCTTTTCTTCTCTTTCCACACGACAATGAGCAAAAAATTGCTCACTGCCGCACATAAAAGTGGTGTAACGAGACTCGGTTTATTTTATTTTCAATCAAGATTTTTGTGGAACTTTAAGGGATGTTTTGGAGCTGTGTTGGGGCTTTGTTTGGCTGAAAAATCAGACCTGAAATATAGCGGAAACTGATTCATATAAGGGTTGAACTGGGCAGTGAATTGGGTGCATTTCGGGTCCAAAACAGTCCAGTTTTTGTGTCGTTGTTCGGGGGATGTTCGGGAGCTGTTCCGGGGCTGAAATTTTTTCCAAAACATAAGCAAAAATTCTATCTTGGTATTGGTAACATTTGACCATTCAAAGAGAAGGGCATAAAAACTTAACGTATTTCTGCTGCGCTAGGAAAATGCTGCCTACATCTGGTAATTGATTTGCAATTTGTTGCTAATGGATTATCCTTCACACTTCATTTTCACATTGGCTGATGTGAGGATCTAAATGAGACATTATAGAAAATTTCCAAGAAAGTTCATGCCTTGCTTCTGAAGGCTATTTCTTTTCCCCTAATGGTGGAGAAATTGTCTCATCAAAATAATAATTCATGAAACATGCGGTAAAAATATCACTTGTTAAGGGTTCCAAATATCTAATAATGGAAGGTGAATTAAACCCACCATATATCCCAAAGCGACGTTGAGGTACCATCTTTGTGCGTTGTTGGGGTGAAATGGGAACATACACATCACAATCAAAATTTTATAGATGGGAAATATCTAGTTGGTGACCAAGAATAAGTTGGATTGGAGAATATTGATGATAAGTAGTGGGTCTAAGGCGAATTAATGCAGCTGCATGCAGTATAGTATAACCCCATGTAGAAATTGGTAATTGAGTCTGTAACAACAAAGTTCATGCAATTACCTGAATTCGCTTGATCAATGATTCTGCCAATCTATTTTATGTATGTACATGTGGAACTGGATGTTTAACATCGATTCCAACTGATGTACATTAATCATCAAATATCTTGGATGTAAATTCACCAGAATTATCTAGTCGTATGGTTTTGATTGGATAATCTGGGAATTGTGCCGTTAATCTAATCATTTGGACAAGCAGCTTGCAAGTGCAATTTTACGTGTGGACAACAAACAAACATGTGACCACCATGCAGATGCATCAATCAAAATCATAAAGTAACGAAAAGGTACATTTTATGCATGGATTGATCCACAAATGTCTCATTGAATCCTTTGTAGGAATTATGGGGATTCAATGGCAATTTTAGATGGAGATGGGTGTATCACAAGTTTTCCTTGTGAGCAAGCGGTGTAGTTTATCTCATTTGTCAATAGAATCTTCTGGTTTTTTAATTTATGCCCGTTAGAATTTTTAATTATTCTACGCATCATTGTAGCTCCTAGATGACCAAGACATTTATTCCATAACATAAACATATTTGGATAATTGAACTTCTGGTTCATCACTACATGACTTTCTATTACATTTATGATTGTATAATACAATCCATATGAGAAAATTGAAAGTTTTTCCAATATATATTTCTTACTTGAGATATTTTGGTAATACATATATATTCTACATTGCTTTCATCTAAAGTCTCAATATGATACCCATTTCTGCGAATATCTTTGAAACTTAACAGATTTCTACTGGACCTGTCTGAATATAGAGCATTTTCAATGCATAATTTTATTTCACTTGCTAATAAGATTATGACTCTTCCAGAGCCTTCAATTAGGTCCGCATGACCAAATATAGTGTTTATCTTTCCTTCATGTAATTTTACGTCTCATAAATATTTTCTATCTCGAAAGATGGTGTGTGTGGTTGCACTATTAGCCAAGCATACATCTCCATATTTATTTTCCAGAACAAATAATTTATTTGTAGGATCCATATCCTTGAAAGATAAATTTCATGTTAGGCATCAAGTAAAATATATGAAATAAATACATATAATGTGAGCAAAAAAATATTCAGATTAAACTTTAATAAAATGCTAAATAAAATTTAATATAACTATATCCTAATCCATTCATAAAATAAAGATAAAATATAAAGTTTAATCATGATAGACATTTCCATCGCCGATTAGGTGATCTATCTTTCCCTCTACGTAAATCAGAGACATTAAGATGAGTGAGATCTACAGGATCTAAGTCATCGATAAAGTTAGCTTCAATCTCTCTTCTTTTCCTTTTCTTGGATGCTTGATATAGATCTACTAAATGGTCATTTGCACGACAGATACGTGACTTATGTCAATTTCCTCAACATTGATAACAAATTTATTCATTATCATTTTTGGTAGTTTTCTTTTCTGCACTATTCTCTTTATTATCTCTTTTATATACATTCCACTTTTGATGTTGTCCATCTTTTCTGTTTTGTTATCCTGAGTTTTTATGACCACCACGGGGCGATAATCACGCCCTCCACGTACTCTTTTACCTCCCCGACCACGTGTTGGACAATTATGACCCATAGCATCACAATTTGTACAAACAATTTGTACATAATATGGTGTTGTTGTACAAATTAACTATGTGACAAAGGAAATTGCTGTTTTATCATTTGTAATTGGATTACCAGGATATATAAATGATAAAAGTCCATATGATTAGTACCAGATTAATAAGATATGAGACATTATTAATCAACGTAAGGTTAATCATTAAATATCCACGTCGTAGTATTATAAGCGATCTAAGTGCGATTTGGAATTCTAGGGTTCTAAACTTTAATTGGGAATTTTTTGTTTAGAGCTTGATTTTCTTAAATTAATGATTTGGTTGAGCTTGGATGATGATTAATGGATTTGTATGTCATTGATTTTGTGAAAAATTGATTAGATTAATTTTCCCCAATTTCACATGCTTGGCCGAATGCACCCTATAATAGATTCATGGTGAATTTTTGAAATTTGACATATTGGATGTGTTGATGGCATAATAGAAATATTGAATGTTGATTTAAATTGGATTGAAATCAAATTGAATGATTTTTTGTATGCCTTTTCTGTGAGTTTGAAGCATGTTTTAGAATTGATTTTGCTTCAATTTGTGTTAGACATAAATTGGAAATGTAGAGCATGATTAATTGAATTAATTAGTGTTTTGGAAGCATTAGAATAATTAATTAATTATGGAAATTACACTTGAATTGAATTAATTTGTAATTTGGAATAATGAATTAATTTAATTTGTATATTTGGGCTTAATGGGCTTGGTTGGGCCAAGTTGGTTTAGGATAATTGGTTGGATCCAATTGGGCCTAAAACCATTTCCATAAAGTCCAAATATGATATTCGGGCCTTTAAAATTTTAATTGGGCCTAAATTGATTTTGGCATAGGGTGATTCCTAATTGGGCCTTGGCATCTTGGGTTTGACCCATAATTTCCAAAGCCCATGCCTAAAGAATTAATTGAAAGCCCATTGGACTTTAATTAAATAGTATCGGATACTAATTGAGCCTTTGAGACCCATAAAGATTGGATTTAGAATCCAAGTCTAAAAGCACTTTTAAAAGGTGTAATTATTTAATTTGGAATTAAATATGAATTATTATTGAATATAATTTAAATTGGATTTAAAATTGTAGTTCAATATAATTCAAGAATACGTACTTTGAGTATTTATTCTTAAACGAGTTAGACTCACGCAAATCAAATCGTTGTTTGAACATTAGATGGTCATTAATCAAAGATTAATTAATTGGATTAGATTGATTGATAACATGTTTTGTGTGACTACTTGGATGTATGAATGAATATTGTATATCGGATGGATATTAGAAGGGTGAAGGCAATTTTGTAAATTGTTGTAATAAATTTAGAATTTATTAAATTGGACCTGCGTGTCCAGCCTATTACCTTTTTTCTCATTGTATTTCTCTTCTCACCTATTCCCCTCAATGTAAATGAGGTTTCTTTAGAAGTAATATGTAATTGGGTAGAAGTATGAATAGTGCTAGCGGGAGAGAGAAAATTGAGAGATTTGTTCTAGGAACAAATTTGTTGTATATCCATCCGCATATCATTATTAATTTTATCGCGCCTTATTATGCTTTTAGAATGCATGCTTAAGGGTGTATGATGAAACCTAATCAAAGATAATTAATTGGTTGCCAATTACGCGAAAAAACCCTCAACAAATATTAAGTCTTTTCCTTCCATTGAGTGATTTATTCTCAAGATCCAAGATTGGCACTGGTTTATTGGCCAAAGTCAAGATTACTTATTGTCCATCAACATCAATTACGATGCTTTCTAAAGTCAATGGGTCACGCTTAACTAGAATCATTAAGCTTGTTGTGCCAAAGCCAAGGCTTAGTTGATTTAGAGGAAAAGGTTAGGCAATATATTGGATATATTGGCATATATCGGATATATGTTTCGGACTTTGATGTCCACCTACTGGATCTAGGAATTGGATAGGATCCAATTGATCTTAGAGATCTACCTAGTTAAGTTTCATACAATTTGTTGGCCAAAGTCAAGATTGTGTGTTATTTAACGGGATCCTAGCCCACTAGGAAACTAGGTTTCCCGAGTATTCCACAGAGGGTTAGAGGCTCGCCGAAAAATAGTGGGAGGCAAGTATTAAATTTGCAATTTCATTTACATACTTGCCAATACGCGGTCATTTCTTTTTCGTCATTAATTATTTATTTTTAAATATATTAGTTGGACTAATATTCAATTGTTGTTTTAATTTAACAGTTGGACTGTATTCAAACTACTTCATTTGTAGTTGGTTATATAATTGGATTATAGTAATCAATACATCTGAATGTAACCGAACAATTGTAGTTGATTATATAGTTAGACTATAGTAATCATTGCATTTAATTATACCTGAAATCCTTGATTGGATAGTTGGACTATAGCAATCAAAATGACTGAAACATTAGCATTTAAAACATAATCTTGGGTGAAAATGTACTTAAACGGCTCTAATTTTCAGATTGGGAATAGAACTTTACGATAATCCTGGGAACTCAGAAGTTATTCTATTTGATAGAGAAACCTCTCGAGCTGAGTTTGAGCTTGGAGTTGAGAAAATAGTGGAGCATGAGTTTGGAAGACTCATGGTGATGATAACTTTAGTGTTCAATCCGTTATGCACAACCAGAGCTTCTTAAAACGACATATCCAAGTTGTCTGTCTAAACTGTGGCAAACGGGGTCGCTAGAAGTGTGACTGCTGTATGGACAAGGCAGACATGAAAGAAGTGAATGAGGGACAACGTTCCAGCTTCAAGAATGTTTGTTATAAACATGTTCACTGCTGGTATTAAAATTGGATTTTTGATATTAGATGTGGTACATAAATATATGTACTGATGTACGGGATCTGCTGTTTAGAAGGAGACTGGCTTCAGTTGAGATCGACCTATGAGTCGGAAACGGGACGAGAGTCGCTGTTTTAACCGTAGAAACCTAAGTTTTGGAACTACCCTTTGGGCATGTACCTAAATTATGAAACTGTTAAAATGTACCTAGTTTGACTAGAAACATTATCTATATATCTAAGTTTAACCCGTTGCGGGTAAAACTTTATATTCTAGAACACTAAGTGTTTTGTTTATAAATATGATATTGAGATAAGCACATTAGATGTGAATAAAAGTATTTATATTTAGAATATAAATTAAATCTCATACATATAACATGACAAACAAATAGCTCAAACTGAAATAATCAGATGAGACTTATTTGTGGCATTGTTGTCTGGGACACATAAACAAGACTCGTATATCCACACTTTCGAAGAGTGGATACTAGGACAGATTTGATTCTAATTCAAATGATGTCTGCGAATTTAGTTTATTAAGGCAAAGTGCCTAAAACACTTTTTACTTGGTAAAAGTGCAAGTGCCACCGATCTGTTAGCCCTCGTTCATAGTGACGTAAGTGGGCACATGTCTAACTAGGTTAGAGGTGGATATGAATACTTCGTAACCTTTACGGATGTTGCATCGCGTTACAGTTATGTGTATCTTATGAAACACAAGTCGAAACTTTTGATGAATTCAAAGAGTTTCGACACGAAGTAGACAGACAGACCGGCTAAAGTATTAAAACATCACGGTTGGACCATGGTGAAAATACTTAAACAATAAGTTTCTCGATTACTTGAAAGAGTATGGTATTCTTTCACAGTGGACTCCTCCCGGAACACCTCAATTGAGTGATGTGTCCGAACGGAGAAACCGAACTTTGTTGGACATGGTAAGGTTAATGATGAGTCACTCTGAGCTACCAATTTCCTTCTGAGGATACACATTCAATAGTGCAATACTTATTTTGAATAAGTTTCCATGTAAATTTGTTAGACAGACTTCATATTATATATGAACAGGAAAGAAACCGGGTCTCTAATTCCTGAAGATTTGGGATGCTGGGCATATAATTGAATGTTTGGACGATACCAAACTAGAACCCAAATAGGATAAGTGCCTATTTGTAGGTTGTCATAGGGAAACTAAGTATAGTACTTATACAACTCACAAGAGAACAATATAATTATTGCTCTCCATGCAGTTTTCCTAAGAGGAATTCCTATATGCAGTGATAAGTAGGAGGAAAGTAAAACTCGATGAAAATCAGAGTAATACTATTCCAGGCACCGAGTCCTCACGGAACACCAACAGTTCATCAAGGATGAAACTGTACCACAATCTTCGAATACACAAGAACCGCGTAAGTCGGAGAGAGTCAGAAAATAACCTGAGAGGTATGGGTTTCTGATCTCACCTAATGAAGATGTCAATCTTATTAAGGAAGGCGAACCGGCTATGTATGAGGAAGTGATACAAGGTATCGATTCCCTTTTATGGCAAAGTGTCATACAGTCCGAAATGGATTCCATGTAAATCAACCAAGTTTGGATACTAGTTGATGTACCATAAGGCATTGTGCCTATTGGTACTATTTGAATCTTCTAGGAAGACATACATTGATGGCAATATATAAATGTACATAACTAGGTTTGTACAGAAAGGGTATCGTTAACGACATAATGTCGACTACATGAAAATTTTTCACTTGTTGCCATAATTAAATCCATTTGGATAATGCTTGCTAATGCTGCATGTTTCATTTATGAAATATGGCAGCTGAACATCAAAATCGATTTCCTTAAACGGAAACCTTTTGGAGGATGTTTATCAACATCCTGGCGGTTTTTTCGTACCATAACAAGGAAACAAGGTTTGCAAGTTAATTCAATCCATTTATGGATTGAAGCAAGCATTGCGTTCTTGGAACTAAAGTTTTGATAAGATCATAATGGTATATGATTTAATTCAAAACGAAGATAATTCTTGTGTATATAAGAAGGTTAGTGGGAGCGCACTGACAATAATTGTCCTATATAATGATGACATGTCATTTCATGGAAATGACATTCCCATAATACAATCAGTGAAAGCTTGGCTTTTATAAAAATTCTCCGTAGACTACTTGGGAGAGACAACCTTTATTCTAAGAATAAGGATCTACTGGGATAGATCTAAAAGTTGTTGGCACTCTGTGAGAACTCGTACATTGAAAGACATGTACACGACCTGGTGTCTCATATGTTTTGAGCATATGGATTCACAATCAGGCCAATCCAAGTGATAGTCACTGGATTGATGTTAAGAACATCCTTAAGTATCTTAGATGAACTAAGGATGCTTTCTTAAGCTATGGAGAAGGAGAACTTGAAGTGACTGGGTTCACCGCTGCAAGTTTCCAAACCGAAAAAAATGACTATAAGTCGTAATAAGGGTACTATATAGTTTGAATAACGGAACAGTGAGCTGGAAATCTTCCAAGCAAGATACTGTTGCCGAATAAACAACAAAATCGGAATATTGTTGCAGCTGAGGCAACAAAAGAAGCATTTTGGATCTATATAATCCTAATTAGATTAGGTGTAGTTCTGTTAGCGGCTGAGCTAGGCTACAACACAGGCTAGAGAATTAATGCTCTCATCAACGATCCAATTATGTACTTCAAATGATTTCATCTAATTCATCGGATCATACATCGTAGCAATGTGATGATCGGAAAAATCGCATCAGATGATAACCTTGCAAATCCACTGACGAAAGCTGTTTCTCAGCAGAAGTTTGAGCGACCCGTACATAGTTCAGGTGTAGGACACTTGAGTGATTGGCTATAGGCCAAGTGGGAGATTGTTGGACAATTATGACCCATAGCATCACTATTTATACAGAACATGTTGTTGTTGTACAAATAACTATGTGACAAATGAAATTGCTCTTTTATCATTTGTAATTGGATTACCGGGATATATAAATGATTAAAGTCCATATGATTAGTACTGGATTAATAAGATATGAGACAATATTAATCCACGTAAGGTTTAATCATTAAATATCTCTAGTCGTTGTATTATAAGAATGGACATCGATAATGCGGAATAGACTAGTATTACATTTGTGCGTGTTATGGGAGCATAACGGCATAGTTCTCATATATTTGGGTATTGGATACTCATGCAAGTGTAATAGGAGGTTGTGTTTACCGATGGTACGGAAACAGCTTCGCTCTGGATAGACCCCTCGGAATCCCATTGGTAGTATGACTATGTGTCTATGGGAGTCCGAATCAGGGTAGGTGTATTTGGTCTTATCCTGAGACTTGAATCGCTAATACTTACGACAATCAGTATACTTTGGTTTTGGTCGTCCGGGGCTTTAACAGGTTCTGTGTACGCCTCTGCTGGGTATACTGAGAATCGTAGTGTATTGGGTGTGATGTCAAGATGGAAGTATCACTTCAGTCATATGGAGATGATGATCACGTAGGATACGGAACTAGTACTCTTGTATGATGCAGCTATCGGGATAATATGACAATGTCATGATTATCCGATTATAGAGACTAGTTACCAGAGATCTGATATATGCTTCTTACGGGGTAGACACAATTCCAGTCCCAGGCCTGCATATGGCATCTGATATTGGATCGTAATACGCAATACTACGTATACTACGCCTGATAAAGATTATTTATTCAATTAAAGAATATTTCTGGAGAATTGGGTAGGCACGGTGCTTTTCTAGAAGCCAATCATGTCTTGTAAATCGGTAGGACGTGGTACTGGGTACGCACGTATTCGGATAGTCCGATAATCGCATTTACTGCCAACATATCCAGGGATCTCTTGGGTCGCATCCCGAAGATTCACCGATGATGTTTGACTCGAACAAAATTAATCTGGGATTAATTACGGTAATAAATTAATCTGGGATTAATTAAAAGAGAAAGAATTAATCTAGGATTAATTGCGTCGAGAATTTATCTGGGAATAAATTCATCGGAGAGAGAGAACACGATTAATTTGGAATTAATCAGTAAGTAAATTTAATAGTTAAATTAGATTTTACTATTTAATTGGGCTAAAATAATATATTAGATATATTAATTGAAATTAGATTTCAATGCGGAATTAAAGTTAGATTTTAATTCAAGCGAACGAATTAATTTGGAATTAATTCACGAGCGACTTCCATAATAATTTTGCTAGGCATTATTATTTAATTAAATTAGATTTAATTATGTCGCGACGGAAAATTCGTTTAATCGGATTAAGCGAACCCGAGCCCGGAGTATGTGGAGCAAGCCACTTGAATTTTGAATTAAAGTGGGTCCCACCAACTTACATCACATGTCTATCAAGTGTCAACTTGAGTGATGGAAGTGGTTGGAGGCATTAAATGACATTTTTTCCCTCCAACACTTTGCCTTTGCTTTTGGTAAAAGTATATACACACTTTTGTGAGTTGACTTGGTTAATTTTTGTTTTAGAAACAAAACACGAAACTCTTCTATCTCTCTCTTTTCTCTACCTTGGCCGAATGTCCTTGGAACTTCTTGGCCGAATGGCCATGCTTCTTGGCCGAATGGCCTTGAACTAGGCCGAATGGCCTTGCCTCATCTAGGCCGATTAGATCCCTCTCTCCCAAGCCAAATATTGCTTCTCTTGGAGGGCAATTTTGAGCTTATTTTGTTCTAGCTAGCACTTAAATGAGTCAAGTGAATGTGATATGGATACTCACCCGAGAGTTTGGAACTCGATCTCAAGCTCCGAAGCTTCCAACGCATCCAACAAAGATGGAAAAAGTTTTGAACTCAATCCGATCAATGTGAGTATTATGCAACTCCATTTTGATTTATTCACACACAAATCACAACTTAGAGATCTTGGCATGTTCTAGGAACACTTTCACCACGTCCATTATTTGTATGTGTATTTGCATTCG
Organism: Zanthoxylum bungeanum; assembly: GCA_019454045.1. Lineage (NCBI taxonomy): Eukaryota > Viridiplantae > Streptophyta > Magnoliopsida > Sapindales > Rutaceae > Zanthoxylum > Zanthoxylum bungeanum. The sequence continues at coordinate 3,196 of SKCR01052526.1, read as the reverse complement.
CTTCTGGGAATGGCTTAGACCTAGTTGGTCTTGACTCGTGATTATTCATCAGTATCTCATTATTTTGTTTAGCAACTATGAGACATGATATCAAATCTAGGGAGGAAGATATCCCTTTGATGGTCATATTTCTCTTTCAGGTTATTCCATAAGAACAATGGATCTTTAACAGTCAGGTATTGAGCTTCAAACTCTCATGCAGATGATGAACGAAGGAAAATCATATCCTTTGACTTATTCTGTAGGGATGTTTGATTTCCTTGATTTATGGTGCTTTCCAGGCCCATAGCTCACAAGTGCATTTTGACATCCAAAACCCATGAGAGATAGTTTCTTCCAGAATCTTTGAGCGCGTAAATTTGTATGTTTATGAGACTTGACATTTTCAAGGTTCCTTGAAAGTATAAAGAAGAAAATATAAATGTTGTAATATAAATATATTATACAAAATTAATTACGAAATAAAATAAATATCATGCATATATTTAGAACTTCAAGTCATAAATACTATATTGTAGATTCGGAACTTTAGGTTCTATGATAAATTTATAAACTGCATGTTTTATAATCTAGTGTCTAATTGATTGAGGTTTAGAACTTCAGGTTTCTTTAATTGTAGTGTAAATTAAAACTTCGGGTTCTATAATTAGTTTGTAAATCTCGAACTGCATGTTCTAATATAATAATTAGTTAATGAGTTTAGAATTTCGGGTTCTAATTTTACCTTTATAGTTCATAATTATAAAAGAAACTAAAATAAATTATAAAATAATAACATAAAATACATGTTTTATTTTCTGATGTGGAGGATCCAAATTAATTATAACTACAGAGCATATTCATAAAAATAATAACATAGTATATTAGTGTTAGTTTTAATCTAGGTCCCAAGATCAAACAAGCAATGAAAACAATGCGTGAATACACCAACGAAGATAGCGGAATACTTACATCGATCGGTTGAGTCGATTTGGAGACGAATCAAGCCCAAATAGCCACTGCCATTCACGCCCACTGGTAGCAGTCCACTGCCTCCAAAAACAGATTTTTGAGTTGAGAAACGGAGCTCCAAGCTTCGTCAAACGGATCTCGGCTCATGGGTGAACCTCCCTACCACCTTCGCAAGACTCGTAAGTGTGCTAGCACTTGATTTCTCACCATGAAAAACCACTCTTGCTTCCTTAAAGCTCACGCCATTTTATGGCTCCAAACCAGTGAGTTTTTCTCACTTTGGGCGTGACTAGAAGGAGAGAAATGAGAGAGAAGAAATTTGTGTTAATTGTGAGTGAAAAGCTTTTCCAATAAGCTTTATATATTTTCCAAGAAAAATAAATAAAACCAATTACTTAATTGATTTAAATAAAATCAAAAGTAAAAGTTTTTCCCTCCAAACACTATTACACCAACTTACATCAACTATTCACATGTCACTTTAATAAAGTGATGTGATGCAAGTCAATCCATCAATCAATCAATCAATCAATCAATCACTCAAAGTGACTTCTGATTTGACGCTTGATGTGACGATTGATTTGACGCTTGATGTGACTTGCGTCGCCGCACTCGAATTCGAAATACGAATGCGCTCGCAATCACACTCGGGCTCGGGTTCGTTAATTCCAAATTAACGATTTTTCCGTCGCGTCGTAATAGATGATTACGCCTAGTGAATCACTATTCACGTCGCTAACGAATTAATTCTAAATTAAATTAATTCGTTCGCCCGAATTAAAATCTAATTTTAATTCTGCGTCGAAATCTAATTTCATTTAATATATCGAATATATTAATTTATCGATTAATTCCAAATTAATCGTTATCTCTCTCTCTAGACGATATTTTATACTAGATAAAATATCTCCGTATTAATCCTAGATTAATTTTCTCTCTTCTCTATATAATCCCAGATTATTCAAGAGTGCGAGTGTGGCGTCATCGGTGGATTATCGGGAAGCGACCCATGAGATCCCCGGATAAGTTGGCAGTAAATACGGTCGTCGGAGTATCCGAATCACGTACGTACCAAGTACTACGTTTTACCGATTTACGAGACAAGGTCGACTCCTAGCAAAGCACCAAGTCTTCCCAATTCTCTGGACATTCATTTAAGAATATTAAGATCTGTATCAAGGATCAAGCGTAGTATACGATTGTATTGTGCGTATCGGTCCAGTATCGGATAGTCCACGTGCTAGGCCGGGGGCTGGATAAGTGTCTGCCCGTACGAAGCACAATCGGATGCCTGGTAACATAGTCTCTATAATCGGATATACATGACCTTGTCATAATATCCCGATGGCCGCGCAGCACTAAGAGCACTAGTACCGTATCCTGTGTGACATCATCTCCAATATGACTGAAGTGATTCTTCCGTCTTTGACATCACACCCAATACACCTACGACTCTCTGATAAACCCAGAAGTGGTGTACGCAGAACCGGTTAAAGCCTGTACCACCAGACCAAAGTCTATCGATTATCGTAAGTATTAGCGATGTAAGTCTCAGGTTAATACTATACACACCTACCTTGATTTCGGCCTCCCATAGACACATAGTCATAATACCAATGGGATTCCGAAGGGTCTATCCAGAGCGAAGCTGTTTCCCGTACATCGGTGAAACACGACCTCCTATCGCACTTGCATAAGTATCCAATACTTATATATATGAGAACTATGCCGTTGTGCCCTCACAACGCGCACAAGTGCATACTAGCCTATTCCGCATTATCGATGTCCAGTCTCGATAATACTCCGGCTAGGGATATTTAATGATTAATCCTTCGGGGACTGATACTGTCTCATTCATTCTCAGTCCAGGAACTAATCATAGGGACCTCTCTTCATTTATATTCTATGGTGATCTAATCACAAATGATGAGAGTGCAATTTCCTGTCACATAGTTAATTTGCTACAACAACACAATGATCTGTGCAAATAGTGACGCTATGGGTCATTATGTCCAACAATCTCCCACTTGGTACATAGCCAGTCACTCAAGTGTCCCACACCCGAACTATGTACGGTTCGCTCAAATTGCTGAGGAAAGGTTTTCGTCAGTGGATGTGCTTGATTATCGTCTGACGCGATTTACACGATCATCACATCGCCACGATGTATGATCTGAATGAATCAGATGATATAGAAGTATATATCTGGATCGTCGATGAGACCTTTAATTCCTTAGCCTGTGCT
>SKCR01052525.1:0-18163 GCA_019454045.1 Zanthoxylum bungeanum | reverse complement strand
TTCAGATTTTATCTAAAAATCCTTCAAAAGTCGGGAACCCCATTTTGAGCCAAACTTTTACATTTTGATCATTTTAGTCCTAAATTATCAAATACAAATTTAGGTGATTTCCAATCATAACTAAAATGATTTTTACATCTCATATACATCAAAATAAAACTTATATAGAAAATTCTTAATTTTTGGAAAATTACCGAAGCATCCAAAAGTATGCATTTTGAATATTTTAGTCCTCAATTGTCAAATACAAGTTTAGTTGATTTCCAATCACTACTAAAATGATTTGTACATCTCATATACATCAAAATACAACTCATATACAAAAATCCCAATTTTTGCCAAATTGCTGAGAGCACCTCAATAATTTACATTTTGATCAGTTTGGTCATAAATTGTCAAATACAAGTTTAGGTGATTTTCAATCACTACCAAAATGATTTGTACATCTCATATACCTCAAAATACAACACATATATGAAAAGTCTCAATTTTGGTTTAGGCAAAAACCTATTTTTTTTTTTCAATTAATCAAATTAACCAAAATTAATTCGATACAACACTTTAATATTATCTCTACAACACCAAACAAGTCTCACCATTTTGAAACGACTCAAGAACAATTTTAGGTCATCATTGAGTGGCCTAACAATTCTAGAATAGCAACCAAGTCATCTAATGACCAAAAGTGAGCTTATTAACCATTAACAAGCTTACTTTATTTACATACATGCATATATCTTTCATTCAAGCTTCCACACTTCTCAACACAAAATCAAGAGAGTAGAAAAATATGTAGACATCATATGTTGTGGATAAGAATAATAGAAACATTTTTCTATCTAAAGAAAAATTGAAATTACTTACTAATCTTCAAGCTTTTCCTTGGATTTTCTTTAGCACGTCACTTTTTCTCTCAACTCTCTTTAGTTTATGTATTTTGAGGCTTAACCTAAAATAGAAGCAAATGAAAAATAAAACCCTTATATATTTCCTAGGGCTTGGCTGAATTTTGGGCTTTAAAAAAAAGGATAATTTGCTATTTTAACAAATTAAAGAAGCAAAAATCAATTTGATAACCATTTTCAATAAACGTAAAAAGTCAAATATTTACATTTAATCATTTCCTAACTAAATATCACCTTAGATATTTTTGTATTTCAAATACTTTAATTATTTAACAATTCAATAATTAAATAATTACTTAAATATAAATATCTAAATATATGGATTATATTTAATTTGAATAATCCAAATAGATATATTAATAATATATGTCAAATATCATAATTTGACAATTAATTAATGTATATTTAATAAAATCATATATTAAATACAAATACACATTTATTATGAAATGACCGAAAAACCCATATGCATATATAACCATTAAATGATTTATAAATAATCAATATTATTCATAACGGTTGCCCTAGTGCTCTATGAGTAAATTTCATTATGTGAGACTCTCTAAGTTCATGCATATCCTTCATGAAATATAATTTCGTGTACATAATTTATCCACTCGTAAATTATGACGACCACAGATAAACTCGCTAAACCATACAGGTCGAGGTCATTGGATACGTATAATTCCTCCGAGTATCCAGATTATTCCAGAAATATAAATATAAACGTCAAATCTCTATAGGTATAATCATGTCGACGTTTCATTAGTAATCTCTTAATAATACTTAGAACTCACTTCTGAAGTGTACCACGGGCACATGGATTTAAACAGATTGCTAATCCCATATGAATATTTATGCTCTGTACACAGAATTGACAAATCCTTTATTGACACACACATGATATCCTGAGAATCAGTCCACACTCAACGAACAGGCGGAGGTTTGACCTAAATAGTTCGGTGACCTGACTGCCATCAAAGTGTAGAGGATATCTCATACATCCACAATGGTATCTCAAGCAAAAAATAATATGCTACTCAACCCCAGAAGAATCTTATTGACGTTGGTGTACCATCCATTAAGAATTTTCGGTGATTCGTTCAATGTTTATCCAATATAAACACCTACACGTCTATATGCGTCTCCCAAGACTCATGGTTCATTGGGATAAATTATCAGACCAAGTCTCGATATACAACATGTACTAGACTCAGCGGATTTTACTAACCAACCCGTGTTAGTAAATCTTGACCATGAACTTTATTTGAGAATATACAACTTATAGTGACACTTCCCAATGTCAATTACAAACTATGTTGTAACTGCGCACTACGTTATAAATCTTGGGGTCCTTATCTAATAAATACATATCACTAAATCAGATTTAGTTTCAATCTAATCTTTATTAGATTGAATACGTATATAAAAATAAGAATTGTAATCATAAATAAGTAATATTGTGGAAAATATATTGTTCGCATTCATGAATCAGACATAAATATTATCCGGATTGGCGCTCCGAGCACCAACCCTAACAATTTCTCCCACTTACTTTAGTGTCAATCCTCGGTATCATATACACATCTAAATATGTATCACATACGCATGACCCTCAAGAACTCACCTAGAACTCAAGAGGTAGGAAACAACAAGTAGGTCCGCTATAACATATTAAGTTTGTCCAACAAACCCAATCGTTTCCCTTAGCCAGCATCATTCATATTTTGTAGAACCTAAGTTATACATCAATATGACTGAAATGCGACATCAATATTGTGCTACAGCTACTGAGTTGTCTAAGTAATTAAGGATCAAATCCATAATACTATGTAGATAACCACAAGCACAACACTAATATCAAAACTTCTAATCTATAAAGTCACTATGAAACTTCATAAGTTACAACTAATTCCACTAACAAAGTAGAATCATTTGTGACACTCTCACAACATCCTTTTTTTACTCTTGATGACTTAAACCGTCTAACATCATAATTAAACTCAAAACTAATATGACCCTAATGGTTACAGAATATATTCTCCATGAATAAGAAACTCATTCTTAATATCTTAAAGATAACAAAGAACATGTTTCAAGACTCATCATATGGTCTATAACGTATCAAAATAGCTCGTAACAATTAAGATTAAATCGATATCTTTTATCACATATAATATTGTATTCATTATGTCGTTATCCTATGATGTATAAGATTGATTAGACATTCTAATCATTTTCTCTTTCGACTAAGGAATCATCATTTACGAAAGATGAATATTATATATAAGAGACACACTAACTATCAAACAGTTATACTAACTGTCACACAAATAGTCTTGATGTGACTTTTATTAGATCATATCTAATTCACGACTAATGAGAGTATCTCACAAGTTTCTTAGTTTTATATCCAATATAAAAATTTATATTGAATATAACAGAGACTACTTCTACTGCTTTCAAGGAGAAAATAAGACTTAGGTGAACATTTTACCTCATAAACATCTCATTATTTCATTAATAATGATAATGTCGTTATGATATATAACATTAGAAAGAAATTTGTACGCTCCCACTAACCTTACTATCACATATGTATTTTATATGCTTTGATAAAATCGGACAATCTGACTGATATCAAAATTAGAGAACACATATTTCCAGAAAGCTCATCTGAATACAATAGGCTCTATAAGCTAGTATATCAAACTGCGATCTTAGCAGAATACAAACTCCATGGCCATTCTAGAACGAACACTTCAAACAAAAAAATCACAATGGATCTCTTATATGAAGAAACCATTTAGAAACGACACTTTGCATTCTTAGCTAAAAATACACACTTTAATATTAACATTAATCAACAAATATTTAATTATTTAATTAGTGCGACTAGAGACAAGTTTTCTCAGAATCTACAATAGATTGTTGAGTATTTCATTTTCATACTATAAAGGTCAAACATTTAATAAGATCACTTTGCTTTTGCTGCGCAAATCATTTGCACGTTTTATGAACGATTCATAACAAAAGCGCAATCAAATTCAAAACTTGATCGTAGTAAACTATGAATAATCTTAGATCTATGGTTTAATGCTAACTTCCTGTAACGACCTGTGGTTTTTATTACTACCTATGACCATGTTATTATGAACGGAATAAAAGAACGTAAGATAAATCATGTTGGGATTCAAATACAACTATGGGAAGACTTTGGGAACGATCAGTGAATTTCTCGAAGTCCCGAGAAAGAGACTCTACCGTGTGCCCTTTTGTACTACTTATAGTATTTGGGGCATAACTTTTTCATACGATCTCCAATTTTTATGAATTTTATATCGTTGAAAATCTTAGACCGAGACCTACAACTTCCGCGTTAAACATTTTTCCAAAATCGGACCAGAACCAGGTCAAAAACGCAAGTCAAAAATCAGGATGAATAGTGATTTCGTGTTTAAAGTGGAAAATTCTCAAATATTCCATAAGTTTCTACACATTTCTTCAAATGCAAAATATCTTTTGACCCCATTATATAAATAGATCACTATTTACTAATTCAAGAAAAGAAAAACAAAAGAAAAACGAAATTGAAGGGAGAAAGAAAAGAAGAAACCGTCAGGAGAGAAGGAAGAAGAAAAGAGAAGGAAGAGAAGAAGAAAGAAGGAGGGAAAGAAAGGAAATGAAGCATGGGTGGGTATGGCATCCTTAAAGATGAAGGGAATTCACAAAAAAAGAAAAGAAGTGAGGTAAGATTTACTTGACCCAAATTGTATTCTTTGAGTTTTTGAGCTTTGATAAGTATGGTAATGGATTGAATTGGAAATGATGATGAGTGGGTGATAGTTATGCTAAGAAGAATGGTGATTGGGAATTGATTGTTGTAGTGATGATGATTAAGATGAAGTTGATGATGTATTTGTGCACCGAAATGCAGTGAGTCTTAGTTTATGATGTTGGGTTTTGCAGTTAGGGGGACTAATTATGGATTTTATTTCAAGCATAAAGATGTGTTATTAACGTATTATAGTATATGGAATCATGGCTGAGTTTGATAGTTAAAGTTGGGAAGTGAGTTAATGAAATAGGGTAGTAAGTTCGGTGCCAGTACATTTTGGACAGATTTTGGTATTTCATTTATAACTTGAGTTTTATGCCTCCGATTGATATACCGTAAAATTTTACATAAACTATACATGATAGGGTCTAACATGTCTAAAAATATAAATTTGTAGATCAAAGATGAATTTATGCCGAATTTTACAAAGTGACTACCTTGCAGATGTTTCAGTTTCTGTCTTACCTGAGTAACCTATGATGATATACTTCTATGTTGAGTTCTATAGGTCTAAATCAAGATCCGTAAAGTTTTAGGTAAATTAGACACATATGGTAGTAACATATCCAAAAATCAGAATTTTTGGACTTAAGACGCTAACGTAGAAAAATCTCCAAGTCAACTGATCGGCAGTAAATTCTGCACCTGTGACCTGATGACCTAGGCTCGGTTTTGGATTTTTAAAATGAGTTCGGGTGTCCAAACGATGACCCGTCAGCGCCAAAATAAACTAGACACATAGGAGCCCGACATATAAAAAATTCAGAACCATTGGACTTAATAAGAATTTTTGGCGGAGTTTCGAACTGGTAGAAATCAGTTTGTTTAAGGAGTTCCGGGAATCGAAATCAGGATCCGTAAAATTCGGGGTAAAGTAGACTCATAGGGGATTCATCCATAAAAATTTCAGATCCAAATTCCTTACCAATTGCTCCCAGAAAAATTCCAAATCTGACCCAAAAACCTGGAAAATTCTGATTCATATATTCTTCTAAGTTCATTAAATATTTCTTTGTTCTAACAATCCATTTATTCTTATAGATCAACGTCAGGACTCGCAACCACCGTCGACACCTTGAAAAGACGCCGTCAAGCCCAAATCTGTGAGTGGACCTCATTTCTTTAAACTGGTTTTATTTATCAAGTTTTAAGTTTTAATATCAGACTTATTCTTTTATGCCTTAGGGCGTTAGATTTCTTTTATTATTGAATTTATGTTTTAAAGTTATATTTTAGTTATATTTTAGACAAAAAGTTTTAGAGCATGAGTTTATGATTTTTCGGGACATGAGGTAAAAACTCACCCCAGTATGTAACTTGAGATACAGATGGAATTGACGGATACAGAGAGCATGTGCACATGTTGAGGACTGGGGGGACGCCCCTACATCCTCAGCGCTCATATGGTACATTCCTGGGCGGAGATGCGCCTACGGGCGGAGATGCGCCTACGTGAGGAGATGCGCCTTCGGGCGGAGATGCGCCTACGGGCGGAGATTCTGTTTTCAAAAAAAAAAAAGGATTTCAATTTTCAGTTTTTAGAAAAGAGTTTTAGAAAAGCATTTAGAAAGACGATTTTAGAGTGAAGTATAAGAAAGAGTTTTCATTTTTCAGATTTTCAGTACACAAGTTTCAGACCTTCAATATATAGTTTTCAGAAATCAGATTTTAGTAAACAGTTTTCAGAAACAAGATTTCAGATATAATTTTCAAAAACCAGAGTTTCAAAGTTATTTTTCAGAAAGTTCAGATTTTGTAAAGAGATTTTATATGAAGTGGTTTTTTTTCCAAAAGTTTTAGTTTTTAAAGACTTCATGTTTTACTTTGAGACTTCCAGATTCATGTCCACTCACTAAGATCGTATAGTGATCTAACCCCCACTCCAGTTTCTATATCTTGCAGGTTACTCGGAGGGCGAGCTCGAGAGGACGGATACTGATGCAGTCACTAGGGATGGAGTTCACCAGTACAAAGTCACAAATCATAAGAGTCCAGTTCAAAGTCAAAGTATTTGTATGCATTAGTGTTGTGATAGTCAGTACAAGTGTCTAATAAAGTATTATAAAAAGAAGCATTTCTGAGTATGCATTTATGAGTAATAAAAGTATTTTATGTTGCTTGAGTTGAGTTCTATATGCATGACATTGCATTAGAATAGTTTACGAAACAATCAGGAAGTCAGAGGTTTATGGGGTTAGTACAGCTATCCCCTGCCGGTAACATCTCCCAGATCGGGGATGTTACACTTCCGGAATCGATATCAAATATCGCTCTCATTATAAGTTATAGGATAACTTTCTCCGATAAGAAAACAACAGAACCATTAAGTATCAAATACTTCGCAAATGATTATGACATCCTATTGGACTTATATGGAAGATGTCTAAGGGTCATTTCATCTTATTAATTATGTAGTTCCATTTATAGTTTATCATTCTCACATTTGACTTCAATAAGTCAAGTTTTTCTACAATGGTCAACATCTGATATTACACACTAAGTAATAAAATAATTTTATTACTCGCGATCGTAGAAAAGATATTATATCAAATAGAATATAATATTATATTAAATAGAATAAATGAAAAACTTATACCCTTACCTCCGAGGCGCAAATACTTTCAATTATATAACCATTATACAAAAGAAAGAGTCAAATCTCAAATTTTTAAAATTCGAATTTTCTACTTATACATATCTATACGCAATTGTAAAAGTTAATGGAACCTTAATTAAAATGATTAATTAGTGTTACTGGAGTATATTCCCAAGAGTATTAAAACTAATTCTGTAACACTCAATATCAAACGAATCAAATCATATAAGATTTGATTATTCATTCTAACCAACTCCATCACGATGGAATCGTAGAAGAATAATATTGAGTAAGAATCATATTCATAGTATGATCTTAGAACTTATTGCCATAAATTCATATGTTTGATAGTATCAAACATCTTTGAACAATTCAAATACTCACAATGAATTTTAAAGATATGGTTTTCAAAACTTCAGAACGAATATCTTTGAACCGGTCAAAATATTCTATCCGCATTTCATCAGAAACATGTAACTAAGTCATAACTATTCATTGACTAAAATACGAAGTAAAGAAAACTACCTTAAATAATTTATAATTCATTAAATTACATACATCCAATGTATCGGTTTAATAAAGTCCAATGACAATCATTGATTAAATGAGATTTAATCATCTTCCCAAATACAATATTCATTAAATGGATAAAGATATGTGATGTGATCTTATATCAGACCTTCCTTTACCATATTGAACAAGCATCTAATACTTAAGTAATAAAATCTCATAAAATATCGTTCTACGTTATTTACTTAACTAAATATTTTTCTTAATGTTTATCTATTCGTCAATGACACTACCAGTCTATTAAAATATGTAACAACAGTTTACAAAGAACAAGTAACTATCCAATAGTGATAAGTTCTGATATCAAATATCAAAATAATAATTCAATAATATTTTAAATAACTAGATAAGAGATCTAGTATCCAATACATATAGTTGTCGTGTTGTGAGAATCAATATTTTCTACACATAACTATACGCATCTCTTTTCTTTACCTTTATAATTTGCCTTCAACTATTTACAACAATTACAAATAATTAAATAGAAAACAGTGTTAGACATGTGACCTCTAAATGTCACTAAAGTCAAGAAACGTCATTATCATATAAACAAATACCTAATAGGGTTTTCTTAATGCCAATGGAGAATCTCGAGACATAAAACAATTCATATCAATCTTTACTGCATCAGAAACTATTCTCTCTGAAGGATTATATCATAGTCTACTCTAATCTAAAACCTATTCTAGAAATTGCAACCATAAGTGAAGTCAGAAAATATATATAAAATATACATGCAGTGGATAAAAGTTTAATTCTATCTATAAAATAGAATAAGGAAAACATAAGCGGCAATTTTTATAATATTACACACTACATTTGTTATGGATTTTTAACCCAACAGTGTCTTTCACTACTTTATGTAATACTGTAATCCCCAATGGAAAACGAGAATTCAATAATTAAATCAAATTCCATAATGGGAAGTGAATCCCATGAATATTTCAACTCACAACTTTGGCACGTTCTCGCCTACGTATATTCACAGGTAGACAACTCATTGTCACTCACACTCAATGTGACTCCTGATTTTGGTCCTGACCGTTTCTCGTTGTGACAGCTTTGGCACGTTCATAGGAGGCGTATCAAGGCTTCACTTGTCAGTGACAAACTCAAGCTACTGATGTAGTCCTGACTACTTTGCCACGTTCAGGATTTCTTTCACTTGAATTTGTCTCTTATCATATAAGTTCTATTAGCGCAAATGAATTGCCCTCAGCCATAACTGCACAGCTTTGGCACGATATAGCAATAGCATCAAGAAAACATTTGCATCCGTACTGACAAGGCGGACCAAGAAACAAGTAATCATAATACTAGTTACTTTAAAACCTTATTTAGCGGGTTAAAAAGTGTCATACACCTTTATTTTAATCAAATTAAATAATACATGCATGCATAAAGTAAAGATTGGATTAAATATCAAATTTAAAAGCCTAACCATATCAGGGATTAAGAATCAGACTGGCTCTGATATCATTTTGTTGGGGTTTTAAACGGTATAATCGGGTAATGCAGCGGAACGCGAAAAATCAAAATTTTCCCGATTTCAATTATTTTCCTTGGGTAATTAAAATAAACTAATTTACTCTAAATACTCAATACTCAAAAATTTAGATTTTATCAAAAATCCAAAAGTCGTGAACCATATTTTGAGCCAAACTTTTGCATTTTGATCATTTTAGTCCTAAATTATCAAATAAAAATTTAGGTGTTTTCCAATCACAACCACAATGATTTGTACATCTCATATACATCAAAATCAAACTTTTATACAAAATTCCCAATTTTTGGCAAATTGCTGAGAGCACCCAAAAATATATTTTTTGATTATTTTAGTCATAAATTGTCAAATACAAGTTTAGGTGATTTCCAATCATTACTAAAATGATTTGTACATCTCATATACATCAAAATACAACTCATATACAAAAGTCTCAATTTTTGCCAAATTACCGAGAGCACCCAATACTTTACATTTTGATCATTTTGGTCCCAAATTGTCAAATATAAGTTTAGGTGATTTCCAATCACTACCAAAATGATTTGTATAACTCATATACCTCAAAATACAACACATATATGAAAATCCCCAATTTTGGTTTAGGAAAAAACCTAATTGTTTCAATTAACCAAAAAAAATAAAAATTAATCCCAACACTTTAATCTTATCTCTACAACACCAAATAAGTCTCTCCATTTTGAAACAACTCAAGAAAAAATATAGGTCATCATTGAGTGGCCTAACAACTCTAGAATGACAACCAAGTCATCTAATGACCAAAAGTGAGCTTATAAACCATTAATAAGCTTACTTTAATTACATACATGCATATATATTTTATTCAAGTTTCCAAACTTCTCAACACAAAATCAAGAGAGTAGAAAAACATGTAGACATCATATGTTGTAGCTAAGAACAATAGAAATATTTTTTTATATAAAGAAAAATTTAAATTACTTACTAATCTTCAAACTTTTCCTTGGTTTTTCTTTAGCACTTCACTTTTTCTCTCAACTCTCTTTAGTTTATGTATTTGGAGGCTTAACCTAAAATAGAAACAAATGAAAAATAAAACCCTTATATGTTTCCAAGTGCTTGGCCGAATTTTGGGCTTTAAAAAGAAAAAAAGATATTTTGTTATTTTAACAAATTAAAAAAGCAAAAATCAATTTGATAACCATTTTCAATAAATGTAAAAAGTCAAATATTTACACTTAATCATTTCCTAACTAAATATCACCTTAGATATTTTTATATTTCATTACTTTAATTATTTAACAATTAAATAATTACTTAAATATTATATCTAAATTATTTTTTTATTTACTTTAAATAAACAAATATATATAGATATATATATATATATATATATATATAATATATATATATATTAATGATATATGTCAAATATCAAAATTTGATAATAATTAATTTGTATTTAATAAAATCATATATCAAATATAAATACACATTAATTAGGAAATGACCGAAAAACTCATATGCATGTATCTTTCCGTTTAACCGTTAAACGATTTATAAATAATCAATATTATTCATAACGGTTGCCCTAGTGCTCTACGAGTATATTTCATTATGTGAGACTCTCTAAGTTCAGATATATCTGTCACGAAATCTAATTTCGTGTCCATAATCAACCCACCTGTAAATTTTGATGACCAAAGATAAAGTGTTGAACCATACAGGTCGAGGTCATTGCATACGTATAATCCCTCCGTCATAAGTATCCGGATTATTCCAGTAATATAGGTATAAACAACAAATCTCTATAGGTATAATTATGTCGACGTTTCTATTAATAATCTCTTAATAACACTTAGAACTCACTTCTTCAGTGTACAATGGGCCCATGGATTTAAACAGATTGTTAATCCTATATGAATACATATGCTCTGTACACAGAACTGACGGATCCTTTCTTGACACACACAGAATATCTTGAGAATCAGTCCACACCCAACGAAAAGGCGGAGGTCTGACCTAAATAGGTCGGTGACATGACTGCCATCAAAGTGTGAAGGATATCTCACACATCTACTGTGGTATCTTAAGTCAAAGAATCACTATGCTACTCAACCTGAGAAGATTCTTATTGACGTTGGTGTACCATCCATTAAGAATCTTCGGTGAGTCGTTCAGTGTTTATCCAATATAAATACCTACACGTCTATATGAGTCTCCCAAGACTCATGGTTCATTGGGATAAACCATCAGACCAAGTCTCGATATATGATAATGTAACATCCCCGATCTGGGAGATGCTACCAGCAGGGAATAGGCCGTACTATCCCCCTAAGCCTCTGACTTTCTAACAATAATAAACTCATCTGATGTATAAACTCATGTATGGGACTGATGCCCAACTCAATCTCATGAATGCATAATGATTTTCAAACTTATTACTCAAACTCACTATACATTACAACTTTAGTAATGAACATTTATAAATCTTTGCATGCATATTCTTTACTAAACAAACTACATGCTACATGACGCACTCTGACACTGTCTGAATTGAACTCTGACTTGACCTGGTGGACCAAACCCTCTAGTGATTGCCATCAGTATCCATCCTCTCGAGCTCGTCCTCTAGGTATACCTGCAAAACAGAGAAACTGGGAGTAGGGGGAATTAGACTGTTTGAACGATCTAAGTGAGTGGACGATTTTAAAACGAAAACTGAAATACCATTATGAAAATGCTTGGTTCTAAAACCAAAGTCTTTCCAGGAAATAATCTTACATGAAAATTATTTTCTCGTCTGAAAACTCTGGATTTTCTATATGAAAATCTTGTCTGAAATCTCTTTTGTAAAGTTTATCTTTTCTGAAAGTCTTTTATAAAACTGTTGTTTCTGAAAACTTCATTTTCTAAAAAAAATTCTTTCTGGAATCTGGTTCTGAAAACCTTTATCTGAAAGATCTGTTCTGAAAACTGTTTCTGAAATATTTGTTTTTGAAAACTATTTCTAAAAACTGATCTCTGTCTCTGAAAACCTGACGTATGAGGGCGTTACGTATCGCCGTCCCCCCATACGCCTAACTAGAGTCAGGAGTGCAAAACCATGATATTGGGGCGTTACGTATTGTCGTCCCTCAAAGCATGCCACACATGTCCCTGAAACTAGTGGTCTTTGGGCGTTACGTATCGTCATCCCCGAAGCCACTGAACTAGAACTGGGGGTGCGAATCTATGCTGCCCTCCAAGCTCTAAATCTAGGATCTAGGGGCATCTTTCATCCCTAGCCTCGAAGTAGGATCTGGGGGCGTTACGTATTGCCGTCCCTATAGTCCTCTACATGTGCACATGTCATCCGTCAATTCCATGTCTGTATCAAGTTACATATTGAGGTGAGTTTTTCCCTATGCCTCGAAAAATCATAAAACGCATACTTTAAAAATATTTTTTCTAAAACATTTCTTAAACATACTATTTCATGAAATAATTGTGATAAAACTGGCTAACGTCCTAAGTGCGTAAAAATAAGTCTGATATGAAAAATACAAAATGAAAATCAACTAAAAAGGAAAGTGTCCACTCACTGATTTGGAATCTGGCTGGCATTACACACTTGCTGAAGAAAACTCTGGTTTCTGCGATGATCTACAATTGATAACTTGATTAGAAAAGAGCTGGAGAATATATTCTGAATTAACTAAGTTTATCCACCCAAGCACTTATATTATTATTATTTCAAGGCATATCGTACTTATATCAGGATGTAAGTGATGGGATTTTAAGGGGGAATACCAGTAACGCAGCGGAATCGCAGAAAATCAAAATTTTCCGATTTCAAAATTTTTCTCGGATCAATCAAATAAACTTATTTATTTAATTATCCAATTATCAAATTCTGAAAAATTACACAATAGATCAAATTTCTTGGTAATTACCGAATTGCCACAAAACTTTGTAAATTGATTATCTTAGCCCAAAAATTATCAAATATGATTTTGGATGATTCTAAATCATTTCTAAAATGTTTTTCAACACATCTAATGCATCAAAATCAGATTTAACACAAATCCTCAATTTTTGAGTAATTGCTGTGAGCACCCTAAATTTTCAAGTAATTGTATTTTGGTCCATTTTGTTCAAAACATGCCAAGATCAAATCCAATCAACCCAAAATTTTACATGCATCATATTCATACCATAATACATCACATATATGAAAAGACCCAAATTTGGAGTGGGTTATGAACCATAATTTTTCAATTTCATCAAATTATCCAATTTCACCAAATTTACAAAATCCAACACTTTAATCCATTCAATACTTCACCAATCAAGCCTCACCACTTTGAAACAACTCTAGAACAATTCTAGGTCACCAAGGAGTGGCTTACTAACTCTAGAATGGCAACTTTGATTTTCAAAGAATCAAAAGTAAGCTTTAAAACAAGTTTAAGCTCACTTACATGCATCAATCTTTCACACAAGTTCTCAACCAAATAAAACACAAACTATAAGAAGAGAGATAACATCAAAGCATCACAAATTGAAGCTAAGTATGTTAGAAATATTTTTCATGTTGGAGGAATTGAAAGAAAACTTACAAAACCTTAAGATTTCCAAGCTTTTCCTTATTTTCTTCAAACTTTTCTCTCAACCACTTTTGTGTTTCTTTTGTATCTAATGAACTTCTTAAACCCTAAAAGATGAAACAAAACAATATATACTCCACAAATTTAGTCTTGGCCGAAATTTAAGGTGTATATACAAATATCTAGATATTTTTCATTTCATTTAATTTTGCTTTATCAACTTGCTTTAATCATCATCAAACCATTTAATGATCTAAAGTAAGTCAACAAAAGCAACTCAAAAATATAACAATTATATTCATTTGGGTATATGGCCGAAAATTACACTTAAAATTAAAGGAAAATGATATTTCAATTTTAAACATTTTAAACAAATATCAAAGAAGTCAAATCCAATTTGACTACCATTTCCTTTACTTTAAAGTCAACAATTTACACTTATAATCATTTCTAACTTTATCATTTGGTGAGATATTTATATTTTAAATATATTAATCATTTAACAATTAATTAATTAATTAATTAAATACAAATATCTCAAATATATGTATTATATTTACTTTAAATATCTCAAATACATATATTAATGATATATGTCAAATACATTTATTTGAAAATTTATAATGTGTATTTAATAATATCATATATTAAATACAAATACACATTAATTAGGAAATGACGGTTCAGCCCGTTCGCATGTATTTTTTGTTTAACGTTTAAACCGATTTATAAATAATCATCATTATTCATAAAAGTTGCCCTAGTGCTCTACGAGTATATTTCATTAGTGAGACTCTCTAGATTCAGGTATATCCATCACAAAATCTAATTTCGTGTCCATAACTTACCCACCCGTAAATTATGACGACCACAGATAAACTCGCTGAATCATACAGGTTGAGGTCATCGCATACGTATAATCCCTCCGTCACAGGTATCCGGATAATACCAGAGATATAGATGTAAATGTCAAATCTCTATAGGTATTATCCCATCGACGTATCTATTAGCAATCTCTAAAAAACATTCGGAACTTACTTCTGAAGTATACTGTGGCCACAGATTTAACAAACTGCTAATCATATATGGACTACCTATGCTCTGTACACAGAACTGACGGATCTTATCTTGATACACACAGGATATCCTGAGGATCGGTCCACACCCAACGAACAGACGGAGGTCTGATCTAAATAGATCGGTGACGTGACTGCCATCTAAGTGTGGAGGATGTCCCATACATCCACAGTGGTATCTCAAGTCGAAGGACCACTATGCTACTCAACCCGAGAAGATTATTATTGACGTTGGTGTACCATCCATTAAGAATCTTCTGTGAGTCGTTCAGTGTTTATCCACTATAAACACCTAGACGTCTATACGAGTCTCCCCAAACTCATGGTTCATTGTGATAAACCATCGGACCAAGTCTCGATATACGACATGTACTGGTCTCAACAGATTTGACTAACCGACCCGTGTTAGTGAATCTTGACCAAGAACAGTATTTGATAATATACATTTAGCAGTGACACTTCCCAATGTCAATTACAAACTAGCTTTGTAACTGTGTACTGCATTATATATTATCAGGCCTTTGTCTAATATATACATATCACTAAACCACATTTAGTTTTACTCTAATAGTAATTAGATCGAATACATATATAAAAACAAGATGTGCAACCATAAATAAGTAATATTATGGAAAATAGGATGTTCGTATTCATGAATCAGACATAAATACGGTCCGGATTGACGCTCTGAGCACCAACCCCAACAATTTCTCCCACTTGCTCTTGTGCCAATCCACGGTATCATATATACATCTCAATGTGTATCGTATACACATAGCCCTCAAAAGCTCACCTAGCACTAAGAGGTAGGCAACAAGAAGTAAGTCCGCTATTACAATTGAGTTTGTCAAACAAACTCCATCGTTTCCCATAGTTAGCATCATTCATATTTTGTAGAATATAAATTATACATTAATATGACTCTGATGCTACATCAGTATTGTGCTACAACTACTGAGTTGTCCAAGTATTTAGGGATCAAATCCAAAATACTATGAAGACAACCGCAAGCACAACAATAATATAAAACTTCTAATTTATAAGGTCACTATGAAACTTCATAAGTCAATACTTCATAAGTTGCATCTAATTCCACTAAATAGTAGAATCCTTCGTGACACTCCCACTGCATCTTTTGTGACTCTTTATGACGTAGACTGTCTAACGTCATAATTAGTCTCAAAACTAATATGACCCTATTGGTTACAGACTGTATTCTCCATGAACTAGAAACTCGTTCTTAATATCTCAAATATCACAAAGAACGTGTTTCAAGATCCATCATATGGTCTATAGGATATCAAATAACTCGTAACAATTACGATTAAATCGATATCTTTTATCGTACATAAGAAAGTATTCATTATGTCATCATCAAATGATACATAAGATTGATTAGACATTCTAATCAATATTTCTTTCGAAAAAGGAATCATCTTTTACGAAAGATGAATACTATATACAAGACACACATTAACTGTCAAACAGTTATACTAACTGTCATACATATAGCCTTGTTGTGTCTTTTATTAGATCATATCTAATGCACGACTAATAGGAGTATCTTACAAGTCTTTTAGTTTTATATCTTATATAAAACTTTATATCAAATATAACAGAGACTACTCCCACTGCTTTCATGGAGTAAAGAAGACTTAGGTAAACCTTTTACCTTACACAACATCTCATTATTACTATAATAATGATAATGTTGTTAGGATATATAACACTAGAAAGTAATTTGTACGCTCTCACTAACCCTTCAATCACATATGTATTCTCTATACTTTGACAAGATCAGACAATCTGACTGATATCAAAAATAGAGAACACGAATTTCTGGAAGACTTATCAGAGTCTACAATAGGCTCTATAAGCTAGCACACTAAACTACGATCTCAGCAGAGCACAAACTCTAGGGCCATTCCAAAATGAACTCTTCAAACAAAGAAATCACAACTGATCTCTTATCTGAATAAGTCATTCAAAAAATGCCATTTTGCATTCTTTAGCTAAAATGTACAGTTTAATATCAACATTAACCAACAGATCTTAAATTGTTCAATTAGTGTGACTAGAGACAAGTTTCCTCGGAATCTACAATAGATTGCTGAGTATAACTTTTCTCATTGTAATACTTTAAAGGTCAAACCTTTAATAAGCTCACACTGCTTTCGCTGCGCAAACAATTAGCACATATCATGAACTAATTCATAATGAAAGCGTAATCAAGTTTAAAACTTGATCGTAGTAGGTTATGAACAATCTTAGATCTATGGTTCAATGGTGAACTTCCATAATCGATATCAAATATCGTTTCCATTATAAGTTATAGGATAATTTTCTTCGGTAAGAAAACAACAGAATCATTAAGTATCAAATACTCGTAGATGATTCCGATATCCTATTAGACTTATATAGAAGATGTATAAGGGTTGTTTCATCTTATTAATTTATTAATTACGTAGTTCCGTTTATAATTTATCATTCTCACATTTGACTTCAATAAGTCAAGTCTTTTCTACAATAGTCAACATATGATGTTACACACCAAGTGATAAAACGATTTTATTACTTAGGATCGTAGGAAAGATATTCTATCAAATAGAATACAATATTCTATTAAACATAATAAACGATAAACTTTTACTTATACTCCCGAGGTGTAAGTAATTTCCATTATATAACTATTATATAAAAGAAATATTCAATTTTAAACTTTTGAAGATTCGAATTTCTACCACCTAGACATATCATATATGCAACTGTAGAAAATATTGGAACATTAATTAAAGAGATGGATTAGTGTTATTGGAGCATAACCCCAAGACCAATATATATGAATTAATTCGGTAACATTCAATATCAAATCATAAATCATATAAGATTCAATTACTCCCACTACTCAATTCCATAAGATGGAATCGTGGAAGAATAATATTGAATAAGAATCATATTCACTGAATAGCCTTAGAACTAATTGTTTTAAATTCATATGTTTGATCGGATCAAATAATATCTTTAAATAATTCAAAGACTTGTTATGAATTTTAAGGATCAAGTTTCAAAATTCAGATTGAATATATTTGAGCAAGTAAAATGTTCAATC